>SJJU01006464.1:0-11727 GCA_012932125.1 Conopomorpha cramerella
TGCATCTCTAACATTTTCAACTGTCTATGGACACATTGTTTTTTTTTAAACTCATTCCATCTCTTTCGTGTCACAACATCTTTGACAGATTGTTTTTTTATTAGAAAACTCCTCATTACCATCATTTCTATACACCCACTATCACTTTGGGTCAAATACCCTCAGTAAACCGTGGGCATTTGCTTAAACTCAAGTTTCTCAAAAATTGTTTATTTTCGTACAATGTTGCAATGTAATGATCATCAATCATCAACAATGAAAAAACACTTGGAAAACGTCAATAGCTACAACAGTTCTGTAAAGGGTTTCCATACAAACAGAATAACTGGCAAGAAATTCCATGTCCATCTTTTCAATTCAATTATTGTATTTATATCCTAATAATATTTTTCCCAAAGTAAATTTAATTTAAAATTAAAAATCCACTCACAACTATGCGGTGGTAGCCATGGTAGGTATGGTATGGTAGGTAATTAAAAATAAATAAATAAATACACTTCACGCCTTATAATCCCAAAGCGGGGTAGGCAGAGGCATTTGCTTAATAAGGAAATGCCCACGGATCACCAAGCGTTCACACACCTTGTGGTGTGCGGGTTTCATCACGATGTTGTCCTTCACCGTACGAGCGTTGCGTTGCGTACATAGGCTCTGAAAAAGAGTCCCACTGGTACACGTCCAGTAGCCGGACTCGAACCCGCGACCTCCCGGTTACAAGTCAAGTATCCGACCTCTAGTTTTTTTGTAACATATTTTTTTGTATATGTGTGTCTTGTTGGCTATCCTTAAATAAATGAATTGCTTAACATCAGGCAGGAAAGTGGTCAAACAATTGTGTTGTTTGCTCACTGTTTATAAAAAAAACATACATTTAGACCCTCGTCCAGCAGTGAACGTCATATGATGATGAATTTACATACGATACGTTTTAATCTTTAATTTGACGTAGTTACACACAAAGGACTCCACAAAAAGCTACTTCGGAGATATTGAGCTTTAAAGTTGGATGCGCTATTGACCCGCCATACATGTGGATTGAGTCAGAGTACATAAAAAATAGGTTGTAGTGAACTTTTTTGTGTAAATGTTTTTTTATATGATGGATATGTCTTAACTTAGCACCCTGGTATTGCTAACTAAATTTCGGGCAAAGTGTTGATTGAGTCCTTTCTGTGCAACTACGTCCAATTTTAACATGTGCCGGTTGAGACCAGGCATCCTTATCTGTAGGTATCCGACCACAAATATGATCCTTCGAGCACTTTAATATCTGGAAACGAAATAGTTGTCACAACTGGTGCCATCGAGTGCCGGGGACCCACACTCTGAAAGTGGCCTCTTGCAAGTACCACCACCGCCCGCCGTGTGGTGACGGCGAATAGAATACATGTGTCACCACCCCAGCCCAACTTTTCCCGTCATGGGGGTCGTAAGAGGCGACCGAGGGAGCTCTCCAGAGAACGGGCAGCAGCGCTCTCTGTGAGTTAAAACCACAACACCACTGCGATCGCCAACCCGCCTGCCAAGCGTGGCGATTACTGGCATTTCCCCCCAAATGACGGATCTCATTGGGGGAGGCCCTCGTCCAGCAGTGGACGTTATGTGGCTGATGATGACTGTATTTCGTCTGTATAATAAGACTCCAGTATGTGAACCCTGTTAGGGTTAGCAAGTAGCTTGTGAGGAACTCTGGATGTGATTCAACAATCCGAAGATTGCAGGTTCGTGTCCTGTCACGGTCGCCACTTTGCGAGGAACTCTCCGGAGAAAATAAATACACTTCACGCCTTTAATCCCAAAGAGGGGTAGGCAGAGGCACTTGCTAAAGCAAGTACCCACGGTTCACCAAGCGTATTTAACCCAACGTGACAGGGGGTGAGCCCATCGCCGTTATAGGGGTCACACACCTTGTGGTGTGCGGGTTTCATCACGATGTTGTCCTTCAACGTACGAGCGTTGCGTTGCGTACATAGGCTCTGAAAAAGAGTCCCATTGGTACACCTCCAGTAGCCGGACTCGGACCCGCGACCTCCCGGTTACAAGTAAACAAAGGAACCGACCGACTGGACCACAGACGCTCTCTTGTTATTTCCATGATTAAGTAAGAAACATCACTCCACTTATTCATATATATAAAAAAACCGCATTAGTTTTAAGCTGTATTAAGCCTCGCCTTAGCTTCAAGGGCACTATGAATAGATCATTTTTACATCTATAAATATGAAAAATTGTGAAATTCATAACCTTTTTCGGAAGTCGGTTAATATGTGATAAATGTCATTATAATTAAAGAACTACTGTAGTATTTTTAATCTTCTAAAAATATAAATTAAATACCATGATATTTAATTTTGTAATCCAGCCCCTTAACAAGAACCTTCAATCATATCAACCACACATATTCATCGCAAATACCCATTAGAAGATACATTTGAACCAACTTAGTGTGCAATTTATTCGCTCTTCGAGTCCAACTTATTTCGTTTCATCGTTTAGATAGTTTATCGTACAGTAGAGTTGTGAACACGTAAGCTTCAAGTTAAAATCTAGAGAAACCATTATTAAAAAAATGGTCGTTTGTAAAGTCGGTTTACGGATGGGAGTCTGACGTGACAACGTCAAACATTGCAGTAGTAGTAGTACACTCTCTTGCGGAACGGGGCAATGACGTCATCTTTTTCGTGCATCTAGTGTAGTAGTAGGTATCTAGTAACGAGATAGAGTATAGATGTAGTATTGAGTTACGTCAACAGACCCGTGCTTAACCCTTTACCAGGCGAAGGGAATATAGATCCCATTGATTGAGCTCTGGTCTATTCTGGATGTCGCTGTAAATCCTGGCTATAACTCCTTTCCACTCCGCCCTCCTGGCCACTCACTTTCTCCCTACTGTGATTCCAGTAGGGAGAAAGTGAGTGGGAATATCCCGGAAATAAAATATACATCCCACTTAATTTTGAACCATAGTCCGTTGAAATACAGTCTAAAATCAATTAACTTCAAACAAACCTCTCTGCCCGTTAAAGGCTTAATTATTTTTTATGTGTATTTTTTTAAAGAAAACCAGGATTTTTGGGCGATCCGCGTGTTCTGGAGGCTCTGAACGCTTCCGTGGTTAGCTTGTCCTAGCTATAATAACTGTCAAGCCTATCTGGCTTTAAAGCTACGGTCCTGGGATCAATGACGCAATTTTATTAAAGTTAGTTTTCTATTTTCTCAAAAGTGAGGCATTTTAAAACTAATATTCCTCTATGACAGAGATGTCGCTACTAGTTTCTGTGTCTATTGTCAGTATGATCAGGAATATGGATGTTGACGTCAAACAGAATAATGATTGAAGTCATTGTAACAAAATCTCTATTATATAAAAATTAATTGATGTTCGTTAGTCTCGCTAAAACTCGAGAACAGCTGGACCGATTTGGCTAATTTTGGTCTTGAATTACACGTGAAAGTCCAGGGATGGTTTAAAATGTTTATTTCTTCCGGTACATACACGGGGTACAAAAGTGACTTCCTATGGCAAAACAAATGTTTACCGAGACATCTAGTTAAAAAATAAAATAAAGACGGCTCATTTGGTTTCATATGACCTTTAGCTATGCCCAGTGATGTTTAGTATTATTAAGACAATCTGTTGTGTCCACGACTGTATCATATCACGATACTTTTCACTTGCGCAAAACGTCTAAATGTGTATATTTTTCGATACGTAGCTAACCCATTATTTTGACGATATGTTTCATAGTAAATTATAGAAGGTAATGCTCAGTGAATAATGTTCGACCGTTGGCCGTTGCCATAAAAAAACGGTACAAGGTAACGTGTGATCGGAAGGAAAAAATAGATTGTGTTTCAAACTGATTCAAAAAGAAGATTTTTGTCCCTTTGTTGATCTGGGATGTAAATAGAATGCATCATTTTTTCTTTTACACACATCAAAAGTGTCTAGGGATCAAGTACATTTTGCAATCAAGAATATATTTTACAAAAACTGAATTCATTCATAATTTATTCAAAATGTGGTGATAAGTCATCGATACAGGCATGGGGAATTGGGTAGGAGACCAATCCAGAAGATTAGATTTGATTTAAATAAATTAGATTTTTTTTAGAGCTAAAAATGTTTATTTATTTATATTTATTGCCATATATCTTAAGTCTAAGACATGATCCTGTTAAGGCGTTGCAAAAATAACAATAATAATAATTGCAAGTGTAATTAGTAATGTTCTTGATCCCTAGACAATTTTGATGTGTTTAATTCTTCCTGGAATGTTGTAGGAGTTCTACTCCCGACTGTGGGCTCTAGATATGATGAAAACAGCCTACGACGCTACGGGGATAGTTATGTTTTTATTATCTTTAATGTAAATAGCTAAATACATCAGCTGCCTTTCATCCTGGTGTCGCTGGAACCGACTATGAGATCTGGAGTTTAGGTTACTGTTACTGTTCAGGTTATGAACTAACAAATTTTCATGTAGGTCCATATTGACATTTTTAAGTCCTTATTATGCTAAATGTGGCTGAAGGGTCCCTGTAATGCTATGACCCTGTCTACCGCCCTTTTGAGTTGCTAACTCATAGCCTGAATAAACCTAAACTCCAGGTCTCATAGTTGGCTCCTGCGATATATCAGAAAGAAAGGCAGCTAAAGCATTCTATTTAAAAGAAAGAAAAAATATTTTAAAGACAGCCGGCATGGACTAGTGGTGTGGACATCTGCCTCTGGGACGACGGTCGCGGGTTCGATTCCCGCCACGGACATAATGCTTTAGTCATGAGCTGAAGGATTTGTTGTGTGCGTTGCGTAATTATCTATGTATGTATTTAAAAGTATTTATGTACGTGTATCAGTCTCCGGCACAAATAGTACAGGGTGTCCTAGTTTGGGGTCAGAAGACCGTGGGTGAACATAAAAAAAATACACTTCACGCCTTTAAACCTCAAGAGGGGTAGGCAGAGGCATGTGTGTGAACATGTCCCGGCTTAAAGGTGATATTTGTTTATTTATTCACGCCGCAAACGAAAAAAATAAATGCATATATGACATGGAAAAAAAATGGAAACAGAATTAAAAGCACTACATAATTGCGGCGATGAAAGGGCAGCTGGCTCAGCGTGTTACCGTGGCTTACACCTCGACGCTGATGTTCAGCCAGTGCCCGGGGTGTGACGCACGAAGAGTCCAGCAGTGCCAGCATCAGACACAATTATATGATGAAATATTTAAAATACTTGACTTGTAACCGGGAGATCCCGGGTTCGCGTCCGGCTACTGGACGTGAACCAGGACTCTTTTTCAGAGCCTATGTATGCAACGCAACGTTCGTACGGTGAAGGACAACATCGTGATGAAACCCGCACACCACAAAGTGTGTGAACCCTATAACGGCGATGGGCTCACTCCCTGTCACGTTGGGTTAAATACGCTTGGTGAACCGTGGGTACTTGCTTTAGCAAGTGTCTCTGCCTACCACGCTTTGGGATTAAAAGGCGTGAAGTAGGTAGTAAGTGTATTTATTTTTATTATTTTATTTATTTACTACATAGATGGATGTCAGGACCACTGAAGTCAATGAAATCAATGTGCAGTTGTTGCTAAGTGCTGAATTGGGATGAGGAGTCCTTCTGCCGTTCCAGAAACGCTTAAAGGTGATCCGACTACTGTTTGCATCAAAGATCAGCAAGCGATAATAATAAAATAACTATCCTCGTAGAGTCGCAGGCTGTTTTCATCACTTTTCGTTTTTACGACTCTCGACCTGAGACATGCTTTCCATCAGCGCGACATTGTAACACTTACGTCTTACGCCTTTATACACATTTCATAAGCTACTCAAGTTAGTGCAACAGTAACTCACATCGCCATGTATGCATGTACTCTCGGAGATTTGGTAAGTTTCTTGCTCTCCCGCTTTAAGCGATGCGGAACGATAGAGACAGTGATATGCGTTCTTAACTACTCGGGTACGACTAACTCCGAATAGCAACGACTAAGTTAACAGTTTGGTACATACTACGCTCAAGTGTCTTACGTAAGAAGATATCATAGCAAGCGAGAATTTATGCGATTCACAGTAAGGTGACCTCAGGTCAAACTTTTGTCGTACAGTGATTGTGATTATCAAAAGATCCAATTTTTCTTAAGACATTTCCTGTCAGCTGCAACAATTCTGTGGATAAAAAGGTTAATCCAGTTGATATTTGATTTTGAAATATTGGTTATATGTTTGGCAATGCATGTAAAGCAGTACAGTTAGCCAAGGAGCTGCTCTACCTTAGGAAACTCACATTAATGTCATTAGACATTAAGGTTCATTGTTTAGCGTTTGTGGATATAAGCATCTGTGGTCCAGTTGGTCGGATACTTGACTTGCAATAGGGAGATCGCGGGTACGAGTCCGACAACTGGACGTATACCAATGAGACTCTTATTCAGAGCCTATGTACGCCTGGCACGATGGGTTAGATACGCTTGGTGAACAGTGGGCATTTTTTTTTTGGATCAATGTGTATTGAGTGTAGTGAGGTGAGACGTGGTAGTATCCATGGCGTGGTGGCGTATCCATGAGGATTCCCCCACGTATAAAAAAAACAAAAAAAGGGCAACGTCTGTCGGGTCCCCTAGTTTTATTATATTTTGAGACAACCAACGTTATGAGCTGTCAAAGTAAGTTTCAGGAATAGCATACATAACTGCAAAAATAATAAAGTATAAAAAGATAGCCTTTTGTTCAAATTTCTCGTCACTTTTAAATGCTCATTGACTCATTGGCCAGACTATAAATAACGAATACCTACTATTATGCTTTCATCGCCAGCCACATGACGTCCACTGCTGGACGAGGGCCTATCCCAATGATTTCCATGATCATTTTCTATATAAAAATGCCAATAATCGCCACGCTTGGCAGGCGGTTTGGCGATCGCAGTGGTGTTGCGGGTTAACTCGTGCTGCTGCCCGTCCTCTGAAGAGTTCCCTCGATCGCCAGTTAGAACACCCACGGCGGGGAAACTTGGACTGACGTGGTGACACATGTATTCTATTTCATCACACGCCATTGCGCATCACGGGGTGATTATGTTCATTTTAAAATAGTTCCATCAGTTAAACGACAGGCAGTCAGCCTCGAACATGTGACCTTTTGATTGTAAGACGATCAATGACGTTCACATAGTATACATACATACATACACTTCACGCCTGTCTCCCAGAGGGGTAGGCAGAGACTACTGATCTCCATTTGTCACGGTCCTGACATACCCCTTTCGCTTCATCTACATTCATACATCTTTTCATACATCACCAATCTGGTCTGTATATGTCCTTCTGGGGCGACCTCTACTCACCCGGCCCATTACATAGTATAACCATTACTAATTAAGGTATTAAATATTTCACAGTTTTAATCTCAATTCTGATTTATCAACAAGTGCGCGCCTTCATGTTTTTTGCGAACATTTAACAGCCAATCGGCCACCATTACCTAAATCGTTCCGCGAACCAAAAAGACTACCCCACTTTGAGAAACCCTGCTCTAGAAGAATAATCTATATCGATTATTAGTCCTCTTACTCTAGCAATGTTTCTTTCACCCACTAAACTTTAGAATGAGACAGCACGAGAGTTTTAAACGATGACATAAGCAACGTTTACTATATAGTAAGGTCATTAATCTTTAAAAAAATAAGAATGTCAACGCGACAATTAACGTTGTCTAATGATGACGTCACTTGCCTGTCTATGGGTATCCGTTGAAATGTTTTTGTTTCTTTATTATATTTATGTGTTTTATGACTGTAAATTGCCAGTAAAATTTGGACATATTTCGCATAGGCACCTCAACACTGGACGGTTACACAAAACCCATTCGATGAATAGAATAATTAGACGCCCATATACGTTTCTGTTGTCTCGCGTCTAAAGGCGAGTTCACGCGATGCCGTGACGGTTAATTTGTCGTCGGACGACAATCATCTCTATGTTGCGTCTATAGATATTTTTAAGCGACTTCAAAACAAGAGTCTCAATTCGACTCTATATATGTTTTTTATGTTTGTTCGCCGATAACTTTGGTTATTTATGAACCGATTTGGATATTTTTTTTTTTAAATGATATTGCAAAGGTTCTATGTAAGGAAATCAGTGTTTGATGATGGAAGACCGGACAAATCGAGGAAAACTTATAGAAATCATATGTCCAGGCGACTAGTACTGAATGAAGTCGGTTCTTTTTGATAGGTATCTAAGTTTTTTGAGGCATTTGCTTTGCAAGTACCCCTGCTTACCCCGTTTTGGGATTGTATGTGTATTTTCTTTTAGTAGAAAGTACCCGAAACAGAAGATTTCCTGAGTCCATTTCAGCTGGTGTTAATGCTCCTGTGAAAAAAAATTGGCTATGACCTAGTAACTTTTAACTGAATACCCATAATATTGATATTCTTCACTCATTATTATGCTAAACGTGACCGAAAGGTTCTTGAGATCCTATAATTTTGTCCACCCGTTTTGTGAGTTCTGACGTGAGTGTATGTATATAGATCTGTATATAATTCCTTAAAATAACATTATCGTTACAATCGCGTGAACACACCTTAACGGTTTAAAACGTGACCTTTCGTAAAACACATTAAAATTTAGGCTCGTAATATGACACTAAGAGATTTGTGTCAAATCAATTTCTGCCAAGTTATGTAGGTGTGATGCAATCAACAGTTTCTTAGAGGATATCTCTGTAATAGTTCAGTTTGTGTGGAAAAATAAAATCCTATTTGCGGATGTGTTTTTATCTTCCGCGGTTCGCCTCTGGGTACAGGTGCGGTGTTCGATGTAAGTGATCGTTGGGGTCGAGAGATCTTATCTTTGTATATCATGAAAAGCTAAAAAAAAAAATATGTGCAAATATAAACACTTGAACCAAGGTAAGTGATACGTAAATTGTGATTGATAGAGATAGGATTTGTTATAGAGTGAAAAGATGCCCTTGAGGGTGGTAAAATATTCTACGGTCGTCATAAACCAACGGTATCAGTAGCGCAAGCTTAAATCATCCGGGTTTTTCAGAAGGTAAGCCGAAACATGAAATTCATAGCCTCCCAGGGTACCAACCATAAGTAGCAAATCTTAAACCGATTTACATTTCCCTAGTCTGCAGACCATTACCTGAGTAGATAAGGTCACAAACAAGGTAAAGCCGATAGGCAATCGTGTTTGTTGAGTGCGTAGCTTCCCACTAGATAGGCGGGTGGGGGTACGGAGAGAATTAAAAATGAGAATAATGTGTATTGAGCCGTGAGCCGGTGACGGCGAATAGAATATACTATGTCAGCACCCGGTAGCCGAACTTGTCGCCTTCTTAGGGGTCCGTGGCGAGGCGACGTTGAACTCTCCAGAGGAACGAAAGAGCGACAGCAGCCCGATAGCCTAATTGGTCTACAAAAAACGTTCTGTCTCATGCCACTTTTAAACTTTCATTATTTCACTGGTATAGTTGGCTCATCGAATAAGTAATTTCTGACAGGTCGACTGACGTGTGTGATAGTGTTGAATTGAAAACATTCGAATGCGTGAGAATCGATGTGTATGTGTAGTGTTTCGATTGAAGTCGTCATACATATTTTTTATCTCCCAACGGCGACCGTGATTGGCTAAGGTAATACCGTAAAAACATTAATTCATAAAAATGGACTCTGTTATATATGTATAACTTTATACATATACATGTGCAAAACATTCATTTTTATTCTACCACACTTACATTTGATTCAATAAGCACGTGTCCAAAATCAAAACGATTCAACTTGATAAATCAACAAAAAATCCCAGCACTAGATTATTGATGAAAAAGAAACACAAAGGAATAGAATGTTCAGTGCTGTTACCGGCATACATTTTAAGGTTAATTAATTCCGTTCTAAGAATATTCCATGTTTTTCATGGTTGTTCTCAATGTGTCAGAAATCACTTATTAGATGAGCCCAACTATAGGCTTTGGATTGATGTGATGTGTTTAGATTTTTGCAAACTCTGGTTGTCTTGCCTGGATTGAGGACATTTAAACTTTTATATCTTCTCCTATATCTGTTCACACTGTTCAACAGTTCATTCAATGTATCGAATATATTTAGTCCTTCTTTTTTTTAAACACAGTGAACAAGCATTTGACCACCATCCTGCCTGTTGTTAAGCAGTGATGTGATCTACGATGGAGCACACTTTTTCATTAGGTACCTATTTACCTTAAGACTGTACTGCGCAGGAAACACAGGCTCCGGCAAGTCATTCCAGCCCCCCTAGCAAAGCGGCCCGAGAAAGAAATGACAAGACATATCTGGCACTGCGATTGGTTGAAACAAGCTGAGTCGCACGAAGCGTGACATAGCAGCCAATCACAGCGCGTATTTGTTCCATGTCGTGTCTTTCTTGACGTCCTTGCTAGGGCTGCTGTTCTGGCAGATGTATAACGTACGTTTGTACCCACAAAGTTATAGTATTGTTTGGCATATCAAAGTTAAACCAAAAGTATTTTTTAATATTTCTTTTAGTTAATTTAATAATTGATTTAGTTAAATATTCGAAAACAAGACATAGACACATCCAAGCAGAACACGATGGAAACATACTATTTAAATGTCACAAAGTGGACAAAGAGACTTTTGCAACTGAACTTTGCCTTCAAACAGCTGGCTCATTATTTTAACGTCCAACACCGATACGGTTCTTATTCCCCGTATATTTCGTTCATTTTAATGCATAAGTTATATTTTTTTTTTACGGAGCCAAGTAAGTTATATGTTAAAATGAAAAAAAAACAAGAACGGACTTCAACCAATAAAATTGTAAGATTGTCATGGATCTGTTTTAACTAAACCAAAAAGGGATTACCAGCTTTCAATTGAAAAAGAGTCATCTAAATCGCTTCACGCAGTCAATAGTTTTGAGCAAACAAACATAAAAAATACTGCCTAATTTCTTTAAATGATTTATCAACTTCAATCCTTTTTTTGAAACTGGTAATATTTTTAAGACTTTTGTAATTTTTTCAGTGATGTCATGCTGAGAGCTGAACCAAATATGGGACCACAAGGAGCTTTCACATAAAAATCAATTATTAAAATCGGGTCACCCAGTCAAAAGTTATTAATAACATAGAATAGAGAACCTCCTCCTTTTTTTCAGTTAATAAAATACATATAACACGAAGAAAGTTCAGACAAGACTCAATCACCACCAACGAAATTATGCAGCAAAAAGTTTAAATTCATTCCTCTCCCATCTCAGTGATTTGCGAGTGAAAGCATTCTCGTAGTTTCTGCGTTTGTGGCCACGAAAACAGCGTTAGACGCTTTATTTGTATAGCATTATAACATACTTACCTAATCTACTAATATTGGAAATTTATAGGTTCTTACATAGTATTATAACATACTTATCTAATCTACTAATATTGGAAATTTATAGGTTTTTATTAAGTATCTAAAAAATTACATCATTTACTTTTGACTTCCGAAAAAATCTGTAAAAAGTTGTCGTGGAAAGTTCCCCATTTATTTACCAAATCTGTATATAACATTTTAATTTTAAATTTTAAGAAATTAATTATTACCAATAATCTTCACAGTTTTACTTTTATTTACTATAATAGTATTTTTTTAACCTTTACTATAACATTGGCGACCAACGCACACGTGGCGGCGCTCCGTGGACTTCAAGCTCAAGCT
>SJJU01006465.1:0-13573 GCA_012932125.1 Conopomorpha cramerella
GACTGGTCTCTAGAGGTGAATTCATTCGGGTGATGACTTACCAGGTTCGACAGCAGATGAACCAACTTGTCAGTTTTCGTTCTGTACAGTCAAACTCGAGGATATTCATTACAGTTCCATCCATATCCTAAACATTTAACAAAAAAAAAATACATTTCTTTGATTTTTTTTAAATGACCATTATCAAATGAAATGATTCAAGCGTGAAGCTTCTTTATTGATCAGCCTCTTTGTGCATGAGAAAATTGGCCAGTAAATGTAACCTACTTATGTTTTAAGACTATAGAAGGGGAAATTCTCAAATTCCTACTATTTTAATTTTTTCTACTATTTTTATAATGAGTCAACCGATTAGAATATCCGGATACATACGTACACTTTACGTTCGTAATCAAAATGGGCCTTCAATTAAAAGTTGTCAGCTCATAGCCAAATCAAACCTAAATCTCCAGATCCCATAGTCAGCTCCTACGACAAGTCAGTACAAATACATCACATCGGCATGGAAACCGGATCTATACGAAAAAATGCATATATCTATGTGTTTTAAAGTCCATCTGTCTACTCCACCACTCAAAAGGCTAGTGTAAATCTGGTAATAGATAGATACATACCTACCTCTCTCTATATCCCCACTTAATATTATAAATGCGAAAGTAACTCTGTCTGTTACGCTTTCCCGCTTAAACCTCTCAACCGATTTACCTTTGTTCATTATTTTTTTAAAAAACGTTGGCGAGCACGACATTGCAAAGAATGAAAAGTTGTTTGGTATGGACCGGATGTCTTTGTATATAACTACCTACCTATTTACATGTACCCTTACGACGAAATTTAATTAAATAAATCAAACGGGTATTAACCCAATGCCTTTTACCCGTTGCACCCGGTACAGTTTAGTAGTAAAGTATTTGCACAGAAGCCTCTTGTTTTAATCAGGGACTTGATACCAGTAGAAGAATAAGGGTATTATACCGGTTAGGCCTTTTTATACCGAAATTCGTAGCCGGACATTTTACACCGTTATGATACCGTTATTCGTAAACGGTATAGAGCGATAGCAGGCGTCTTCGGGTAGGTAGGGCGGGGCGCGCGGGCGGTAACAGGACTCGCGCGTCAGGCAAGCGTCCCCCACCCCACTTAAGCCTGTCCGAAAGCCATACCGATATTATTTCGGTATACAACCGTTACGCCTCATTTTGTTACGATAAACCATACCGCTATTTCGCGAAACGGTATAATTTTATACCTTAACCGTATCGCGTTGTGCCTCGCGTTACCGGTTTGTAACCGTACCGATATTTTAGAAAACCCTTATTTTGCGGTTATCCGGTCCCTGGTTTTAAATCAGACTTTCACCCACAATATTAAAACCACACACGGGGTCAAAATTGCCCTACCAAAGGTATCACTAACATATATTTTAAAATAAAACTACTAAATTCAATTTTTATTTTTTTAATTATATTACCAACATGATACAGATGTTATGGCTTTGTATTCAAATACTCTATATTAATAAAAATATTAACAAATATCTTACATCCACCTGAAAATGTACATTTCAATAGATCTTATGAAGTATCGTGCCGACAAGTTGACATTGTACTTGCTGTGCCGATTTGTGCAATACAATTTTGTGAACTAACAGTTTATTGTTAGTTTAATGGGTGTTTGCAACATCAACTTGTCACCATTTATCACTTAAACAGAAAATCCTACGTTACCATATCGTAGGGGGGTCGCCACCTCTCAACGCTTAACAGTCGGTACAAAGTTTTCACAATATAATGGAATAAGATCCAATATTACCTGTGTAGGTTTTATTTATTGAACTTTCTTATAGGTATATTATGCAAACGAATGCACTTATCCGTGCCGCAATGCGTTGGCAAAATTTATTCCCAAGAGCACTATCTACTAACATCCATTTTGGTTCCTACTAATTATTAATGAAAATGGTCAGGCTAGGTTAAGTTTGAACATGTAGGTATGATACAGACAGTTTCGTTTGGTTACCATCGTGTAGTGCCATTGGGAATAAGACTGGCATTGCTCAACAGGTTGGTCAGCGCATCGCAACAACAATAACATCATAATTAATTTAGTAACAACGGACCAATCAAGGCAATTATTCAGGAGAATGTTAATCGTCGCTCTCTATTTTATATTAGGTATAATTACAATATAGAAAACAAAACTCGATAATTTGTTGCAAAAAATGCAGCAGAGTTTACAGTTCGGCCGGTGGAAACCAAATCATAATACTAATAAGCAAAGTTTTAGAATTTGTACACTTGCTTTATTCTTGACATCGTTATTCTCCGCTAAGATATTAGTGCATACAATAGTTACAGACTAACTTAGTTGTTTATCAGAGTTCATTTTCGCGAGTTAAATCTAAACTAATTCCAACCCAACATTATTTACAGACTTTTTAAAATACACTTCACGTTACTGTCGCGTCTCATAAAATCTTAGAAAATGTTTCGTTGTAACTGTCATATGAAAGCAAACATGAAAATACACAACACAAATCCGAAATTCAAATTAGGCCTCCCGGGTGATAACTGAATTTAAAAATAAAAACCACACGCACAGTTAAAATATACAAAAACGCAGTGTACTCTTTATATACAATTAGAATTATGTAACAAATAGAAAAATATAATTTAAATTAACAATAATAACTGAAAGACAAAACAATTAATAGTCACATGGAATGAAATAACAATGCATTTGATGATTGTAATGTGTTATTTGATTGATTCCGTTCCACTCAGTTGGCGGCACACGAGGATATTAAATTTAAGCACCATCGACATAGTGTTATTATGTATAGCTAAGACAATACAAAAGGCAGAGGGTATAACGCTAAGAGTCCTCGGCCAGACTATCAATTATCTGATTTCGCTAACACACTTCACTTCATACTTCTATATTGATATTATTTCATCGAACGTTTTAGTAAACTTGTGATAATTATCTAATGGAGCAGGAAACTTGATAATCGTACTAGGATCGAAAGTTCTAAAACCATAGGATTGGTTAATAATTGACAGTAAAGTTTGACAAGTTACCTACCAATCACGTTGTTTTGGAACACCAGACCACCATTCTAACGCCATTTGTTCCTTAGTTTCCCATTCCCGTTAGGACCGCGGTACAATTATTATGTAATGGACAAATACTTAAAATTCTTAATGTTAGTTAGGGCATAGTTGAGAGAAATAGGTATGAGAGAAATTGGTGATAACTTTCGTGTTATTTAAAAGGAAAGCAATATAGGTAGGGTACCCATTGAATGAAAAACGCTAGAACAAAATAAGACACGTCGTACACAGTTGCAGTCTATTGGAGTTATGTATATTTAAATTACATGTTTTTTCATCAGCCAGAGTGACACTGTGCAAATACTTGTCAAAATGAAAGAGGAAGCCCGAAGGCAGTGGACCAGTCCTGGAAGTCCGGTAACACGCAAAAGCGAAATTTCCAACTGTGCATCATTTCTGTCGATATATCAAAACAATCAATAAGCCGATAAGAGATATTTCTGATTAGTTCGACATTGGCATTGTATGGGAAAAAGTAATAGGTAGATAGAACGCAAAACTCACTCGAATCTCAGGGTCTTATCAATAAATATGGTACAACTATTCTTTAAATGTATCAAGTTTAACTTAACATGTAAGTTGTATGTCAAATACGGCTGGGATACGAGATTAACCAGTTCCAGTACACCTGAACAGCTTTGGTATAAGTTACACCGTATTTATTAGTAAGGTGGTTAACTTCCGCGTACTGTCAGGAGAAGTAAATAATGAAGAATTTGTTGTGCATTCATTGCGTCAAATACAATCTAATAAAAGCCGACATCATTAGATGCCTCGCCAATCAACACACAACCAAAGCAAATTATATCAAACAACGCCCATTACTCTAAGTCTTTGGTGAACTTTTACTTTAAAAAAACATAATGATGCTCCTCAATTTGTTGGACATTCGGGTTAGTAATATTCACCAAATTTGACGTAACAGGTGCGAGAAACAGTTAATTTCAAGATCCAATGTAGCGTGAATTAAATTCGCTGTTTAAAGCATCTAGTCTCTGTAGTTAATTCACCTCGTTGTTGCAAAAGTCACCTTTATTTGTACAGAAGAAGAGTCCTTTTAATTTTGAACTTATCATGACAGATGCCAAGAAGAGACCACGAAATACGATGTATATATTTCAATTACTGGGCATAATAACCGTAATTCTGAGATTGGTTAAAAGATCTGCTTGAAATGCTTGAAATTAGCTGGACTCGTACCGTTCACTGCAAATACGCAATCATACATAACAGCGTTACTTTAGCGTTCGTCTCATAGAAAAGTTAAACTAGAAGCAGTTTATTACAAAAAAATTACATACACACGACATCTTTCACGAAGGCACAAAACCTGTTTCAGTGTCCGGCCTATACTCGCTGTAACACATACAAAATATTTAGAAATTTATTTTTTATAGCATTTATTTTTCAATGACATTTCAATGACGACGCGAGCGAGTACAAGCACACTTAAGACTGTATTAATCAGAAAACCTCTTACTAAGAATAAAATTTCAGCAACGTGTATCTCTTATCGACATGGCAAAACGGTGTTACACGTTGTTCAACTTTTGTTTTTAGTAAGAAGGGAAAAAACTGAAATATTACTTTGGGTACATCGCAGTAGTTTCCCATTAATCTACAGAACATTCGAGATACAATATTTTACTTTCTAACTGCAGAGATGAAACAAAAAAAAATATTCAATGAACAATAAATTTACTAAACAATTCTGTAAGTTTAAATCCATACAAAAATTATATTTAAATCTTCCTTCTTTAAGTTCCCATCAACCCCTAATTTCACGTTACCCAAATAAATACAAATACAGAGTACTCCTCAGCATCTGTATCTAAAGAAACGGGAAGCTACTGCAATATCATACAATTTCGGGGTACACAGGCAGGCTTAATCGAATTTTATACACTATCAACCCTAACACGCTGACGATAAAATAGAAACAATATAAGATTAATATAAGGCTATAGTCGTTTTCTGTCAGCGATAAGGTTCATAAAAACATTCTAAAGTGAAAAAAATACCCTGCTGTATCAATAATGGAATAATCTAGAAATCTATAGATTAAGCAGAGGCATCTACAGGTAGTTTGCATCCATATACATCAATATATTATAGAATATTTAAATTCGTAATATCTAAACCCTTACTATTTGTTCATCTAAGCCCCAATTTTGAAACAAGAAGTGATGGAGGAAGCATACAATCTCGAAAGGCTCTGTCGTTTCATCGACGTCAATTTATGTAACTTGAACAATCGTAGGGTAAAAACAGGGTATAATTTTCTCCTCTTTGCATATTTTTTCATGTGTATAAAACGTGATCATAGTCTATCCCCTCGTATGGATTTAAGGTAAAAACGTTCACAGTCTAGTAGTTTCATTGAACTGTAGAACAAGTACATCCTGGCGGTTTATCACTGTATTATGAGTTCATTTCTATCAGTTCCTCTATTATTATCTCAAAAATGTGACAATTTTACACTAGAAAGGACTGTTAAAAGTACAAATTGAAATAACCGGTATTATTTTATGTATATTGGTAGGTCTGTGTCGTGGCAAAACAGTACGGTTAGCCAAGAATCTGACCACCCTAAGGTTGAAACTCGTATCAAAGTCATTAGACATTAAAGTTAATTGTTTACTTGTCACAATATACCAGCTCTAGCTTATTGATGTGTCAGTAACACAGCAAGTGTCTTAAAACTGATAAGACTTCTTTCTTGGGCGGTCGTACAATGCTAGGCGCGTGAACTCTGAATATTCATTATGATTTCTTGCCACTTGCGTATTTCTCCCCGTATTGAACTTTCAATTGACTATCCAACTATTAAGCCACGCGCCAAAAGGCCTTTTTGTCATTATACATAGGTAAGTGTAGGCCGCGGCTAGACAGAGTACACAAGTGTATAGTTCATTAGCTTTGTAAAACATACTTGACAGACTGATTCCATAATCGTTTTACGATTATTTAGTAAGTTATCAAAGAAGAATAGAAGTACAAAATACCAAGAGTGTCAAGTATATTCTACTATGTTCAATTAAAAACGTTGGCAAAACTCGAAAAATTCACTCAGCCCGTGATACCAAACAACTTTTCTCGAGGAACTTCATAATCAAAAACGAACAACTGGGCTGAGGGACTTTTGGAGATTCGGCAACTTCTTTAATTTAACGGTGTGTCATTATACAACGTTTGTATTGTAATTTTCAGCTTAGCGAAAAAAGAGTAGAAATTAAATATGGCAACAATTTCAATGAAAAGTTGTCAAAGTATGACGTTTCTTCATAGTGTTGCTGCTATTTAATTTCAAAACTTTTTGGCAAACTGCAGTTAATGTTACAGTGACGCACGAAGTGTCACCTAAACTGAAAGACTACTAGTTCTCTGCGGTCGGTGTAGAGGGTCGTAGTGTGGTGTAGTGTAGTGTGTGTCGCGGCGGCGAGGCCTAGTAGATGTCGGGGCAGCGCGACCAGTCGCCGGCCTGCTTGGCCTCCCAGTAGGCGTGCGTGTAGAGGTGTCGGAGCTCGGGCGCGCCCGACGCCCCGCCGCCGCCGCCGCCGCCGCCGCCCGACGCCGCCGACCGCGAGAACCACAGCGGGGCGGGCGCCGCGGGGGCTTCGCGACCTAGTCAAATGGTTATAATCATTACATAGTACGAAACAAAGTCACTTTCCGCTATCTGATTTTATGTGTGCTTAGATTGATGCAACGGATTTTCATGCAGTTTTCTTTAGTAGATAGTGATTGACGAATGTTTATATCGATGGCTTCCCGCTGAAAAGGTCTAAGCGACATTTAAATAATTTTATAAGGAGAGTGGCTTAAAATTTAAATAAAGCAATGTTTTGGGAGAAATCTGTACCGCGTAAGCGACATCAAACTACGTCATACAGTATAGTTTGATGTCGCTTACGTGGTAGAGATTATGTGTTTTTCTCCCAAAACATTGCTTTATTTAAACTTTAAGCCACTCTCCTGTAAAATTACTTAAATGTCGCTTAGACCTTTTTGGCGGGAAGCCATCGATATAATAGTAGAGAAACACAGCTGTTAATAACATATTTTCATAAAACAAGGTTCAGTGCACGCCGAGACAGCTAGTATGATCGTGTGTAGTGTGTGTGATGTGGTAGAAGGTAAGGTATGGTAAGGTAGGGCGCGGCAAGTACCGGCGGCGGCGGCGGCCTCGGCCTGCGCCTCGAGGTGTCTGCGCGCGGCGCGCTGCTTGTCCTCGAGCCGCAGCTTCTCGGCGTTGGCCTCGTCCCACAGGCCCTGCTCCATGAGGCGCTGGTCGGGCCGGTGCCGCGAGTCCGTGGGGGCCACGCCCTCCTCCGGCTCGTTCAGCTGCGCCGCCAGCACCGTGAAGTTGTACCACCTGACGACCGACACACTTCATATTACACACATACTGCTACATACTGACAATGACTTGGATATACCAACATGCATTGCGAAATGGGCGCTCGAGGATCACTATCGAACTTCTCTCATCATTCGAAGGTATAGTTCGTGCATTTCATGAATGCACGCGGTCCTTAGATGTGTGTGTGGCAGTTTTGTTCGTTTGAACTGTCAACTAGCGTGTCCATATACGGACTCGCACATCTGGGGCCCGCGCGCATTCATGGAATGCACGAACTATAGCAGGAGGTGGGGGTAACTTGATGAAGAAAAATTCAAATTCAATGTAATTGTACTAACGATACATGAAATGTTCCACTTTATGTAAAAAAATTAAATCAAAATGATACACACTCAGCCTATCTTAACGAGGGCAAGACGCTAAAAAAATAACCTAATACCCCAATCGCGTTTTTACAATAGGACAACCAGAAGAACGGCAAAACGTCATCCATACCAGGTGGATTTGCCATTTACGCGAACCAAACCGGTTTGCGTCCACTTTCATAGTGCTTACCGCCAGGAAGGAGCAACTGTATATTTTAACAAATGATATTGTTGTGTGCGTACTTGTCGGAGTCGGGCGGCGTGGGCACTCGCTCCCAGGCGACGGTGAACTTGCCGGTCTTGCAGACGGAGCCGTCCGCGGAGGTCGACGTCACGGGGGCCACCTCCACGCGCCGGTCCCAGTTGCCTTGCAGCACGTAGCATGGCTGCAATCATGATACCTCTAAGGTATAAAGACTGTTTGCTGTTTTTTTACGATTATAGGCATTTTAAATTAAATGTAAGTGCGGAATACCCTAACACAGGTTTATTATAATTTAAAAGGGGATTTCCATGATTAATTAGTTACAACACTTGTCTAATAAAATAATTTTGAATGATGGATTATTACACTTTAAACTTAAAAAAACAGTTTTTTAAGTTTAAAGTTGTAACAGTACAACTATGTTACTATCAATTTCTATCGCTCGTCATTCAACATTGGGAACGAATGCACATGATACGAGACGGTCCCGCAGCCTGTTTGTTCTCGTGAATGGGTTAAAGAGGCGGAATAACAAGTTTATATAATAGTTTCAAATAAGTGATATGGAAAAACGATATCATCACTTTTGATCTGGCGCCTTCATTCAGATTTCCATACGCAATTGCACTTCAATTTCTGACCTTCAAAAGAAAATAATAACATTAGAAAGCATCACATACCACTCCATTGGGGTCCTTAATAACGCCAGTGACCTTTCTCTGCGTGTCCTTGCTAAAGTACCCGTAGGGGAGGTACTTGAGGTGCGCCACGTAGCCGGCGGCGGGGCCCGCTTCCCCCACGATGTCCATGTCGCCGTGGTTATCCACCCACAGCTTCCCGACTATTATGTTGTGTACTGTTGTCGTCACCTATGTTTGAAATATACAATATTTTAGTTGTTTAACATTGAGTTGTTGAAACGCAGGATGCATGTTAGTTACCCTTGACTTAGTATTAAAAAGGCTACATCACCAAAAATTACAAATATAAGAAATTTTAGATTCAATTAGCCATGTACCTCAAATGTGGTGGTGTACTTTTTTCTGCCTTTTCATATAGGATTAAGCATCATTTTCAAATGTTACTATGAGAACCCCTACATGAAAGTGAATATTTGTAGAGTTATTGAATTTCAAACTTAATTTTTCTGCAGAAAAATGTACCACTTAAGATTTGAGGTACATGGCTAATTCACAAAGAAATATTAAAGATCCCATAAATAAAAACAAAACAAGAACAATATATTATTTCTTTTGTTTGTTCTTTCCTACTACTACTAAAGCGAAAGAGACAAACCAAAGTATTAACATTAGACGCTGTAGTCTGTTTGCCAATGCAATGACTTGTTGCATAACCATATATGTTTGTTATTATACATTATAACATACAAAAAAAGCAAAACAAACCAGAGAAAGAAGATACAGTTGATTTTCCAAGCAGAATAATTAAAAATAACAGCTACATTTTTTCCTGTTTTAGACAAAGAATCTGTAAAAAGCGATCTCAAATTTCAATCGACGAATTTAATACAATCTTACCCGATTTTAATCCTAATGATATGGAAGAAATTGTATCATACCGCGTGGGAACGAGGTCATCCCTGTATAAATCAAAAAGTAAAAACCTTTTAACAGTATTTAAAGAGTTCAAAATTCTTGGTGTGTCGTAATATTAGGACGTCGGCGGATGAAAGGTTAATAAGAAAAAAATTGCAGCGATCATTAAAACTTTCACGATACGTCCTTAATGACTTCATTGCAAGACGCAAGCGGCTACATGAGCCTGAAACCTATGTACCTAAAGACTAATATGAATATACGAGTACGTATACGAAACTAAACTAAGAATACTTTAACTAAATGAAAAACGACTCTGATGGATCTAGTCTATATGTGCCCCCCGCTACATGTCAAACGAAATATACGTTATTGTACTGATAATTATAAATCAAACAAAGGCGTGTCAGGTTCTACTAGGGCCGCCGCTCAGAAAAATAATGTCTCCGGAAGCGAAACAAGGTCAGAAATATCTGAAACTCGTTTTGAGCTTGCCTCTGCGCTATAACTGTGGAGACTTCAAGGAATGCCTTAACCGTTTAAAAAAAATTTTTTTTTTCCTAATAGCTGCGCAGGTAGTACCCGAGTAGAAATTTTAATGCTAGTCCTTAATGATCGATACTGAATACAACAGATACGACTGCTTTACGAGCTAAGTTAACGTCAACGAAACAAAAAATGTTCATCACGTATCGTATATTCTTTCACCTTCCCATAATAGAAGGAGTTGCCGGTCTTATCGAAGGAGGCCTTGGCCAGGACGTCGGGCACCAGGTTGATGAACTGTCCGCGGAAGTATCCGGTGATCTGGACGTCGGCGGCCATCGTCCAGCCGCTGGCGCCGCGACAGTACAGCGCGCTCAGCGGCGGATGGTGGCGCACCTTGCACCCGGACGGATGTAACTCCAATAAACAAAACCCCAAAAACAACTATCTACACTTGCAATGAGCGTGCCACCTTTTGACTTATTGCACGTTTTGAACGTAATGTCGCAAATATATATATATATATAACAAAGACGGGTTTGTTACAACACTTACGATTCAACCGATTAGGCAGAAAATTAGTGGGGACGTAGCTTAGAATAACATAGGATGATTTTTATCCCGTTCCTGTGGGACTCAGTGCAGTATACCGGTTATTCTGGCCAGTAAAAGAAATTAATTCGAACCGGGGACGATTACTTTTGTTTTAAAGTCATAAATGACGTTCATCAAGCTTTGTGTTATTCTACTGTATATCTGTATCTTATAAAGATGAAATAAAGAAACTTTGACTTTAACTTGACTATAGAGGGTGCTATAGCTTGTATGACATACTGAAACTACGCGAATGAACTCGCGGGGCGACCAAATTGTGGAATAAAAAAGATTAATCCCCTTACTAATAATAAACGCTAGGCCTCTTGCACATCAAAGATATTTAAAAAGATGTACACAACACTACGAGAGTTACACGTCATACTTAGGGTGTGTATTCTCATTCAACTGGTAGTTTAGAATAAATATTACTCAATTTATGGAACAAAGTCGTGAACATTTATTTACCAATCGATATTTGATTAGGTTATTTGTAAGGTTACCTAATTTTACCATAAATTGTACAAAAACTGTGCACGCAAATCATATATTTTTTGTTATCATTGCCAGTCTAGTTGTGTTTCTCTAAGCGCAATAAGGAAACTTTTACGCTACCTACTTAAAATGTACATTCCATATGGAGTCTGTAGTAGTACGGTCAAATTCTATACGGTTCTTGATAATCTCGTAACGTTATCGGTGATTAAAACAACGAAAGTGATAGTTTCGCTGAAATATTAATAAAAATGTATTCTTAACTGTGTCCGCAAATCGCTGATCCGAATGGCGTAAAGTTTACCGACATTTATCTGTGCCTTACCCTGCGTTTTCACCGACCAAAGATTCACAAGAAAACTTGTTTGACACATATCCATGTACGCTGGTTAACCTTTTCACTTTAGTTTAGTTTAGGTTAGTCAAGTGATTTTGAAGTTTATGATTATCAGAGTTGAATTCAAAATCGTGAAAACAAAATTAGTCTTCCGGCGGTCAAAAGGTTAAGCCGTATTTCACGAACAAATGACCAGATCACTAGGCCCGTGTCAAACATGTATTCTTGTGCATGTTTCGCCGGTGGAAACGCGCGGTTAGAAGTATTTCTTTACAAGGTCACTAGATTACATTTTAATTATTCGTGAAACAGCAACTATGAATATTTGTATGCGACCATTATGTTATAACGTCAACTTAGTAACTATACCCGTACAAAGCAACACACAAACATACAAAAGTACAAAGTAAAAGTAACAATAAAAAATACAAAATGTTGCACATGCAATAGAATGTTAGTTGCTAACGTCACAAAGATTTAACCCAATATTTCCAATGTATTTCATAGTTTTATTGTCAACATAGCAACTACGCTGGAAATAGAGCGACATCCTTTAAGCAAACAAGCATTATTTACAAAGCCAATAAAATGAGAATCTCAGAAATATGATTAGAAATGTC
Source organism: Conopomorpha cramerella (assembly GCA_012932125.1). NCBI lineage: Eukaryota > Metazoa > Arthropoda > Insecta > Lepidoptera > Gracillariidae > Conopomorpha > Conopomorpha cramerella. Next base: position 12,135 of record SJJU01006465.1, read on the forward strand.
CTTCAATTAAATGTTTGTATATTTTTTTTCAGGGTTTTCTTTTTACAGGGTGCGTATTTAACCTTGTCGACACGTGAAACCTTCTCATCCATCCACTCCCACGCATATAGTGCGCTTCGTTTCACATATTAGCGTAAAGGTTAAAACAACACAATGGTGTTACTTAAAAACGGACAGGAATCACATTTCCGAGAATCTCCCACACCCGCAGACATCCCCGCCACCAAACTTGTCGCACCTTTCTCCAGGAGAACGTGTTGCCCTCCCTCAGGAACTTGACGGAGGCGCCACCTAGCGGCACGATCTGCAGGTACTTGCCGCGGAACTTGGTGGTCATCGTGAACTCCTGCCAGCAGTGCCAGCCCGAGGCGCCCTCGCAGAACTGCGCGAGCATCGGCGGGTGGTGCGAAACCTGGGATTCAGTTTTCGGTATTGTGTTTTTAATTTGTCGCTTTCTGGGTATCACGAAAGCAAAAACTGATACGTACGCAGATGGGTGTTGTAGACTTCGCATTGCAATAAAGCCTCGTATTTTCTTGATACTTGTTTTAGTGTCAAAAACAGAGCAGGTACGTCATAAAAAATATAATTAACGTTACAAAAAGGTATTTAAAAATGTCTATTGCATATAATCTATATATAAAAAAAAATATTGATGTGCGTTGGTCTCGCTAAAACTCGAGAACTACTGGACCGATTTGGTCTTGAATCACACGTAGTCCAGGGAAGGTTTAAAATGTTTATTTCTTCCAATAAATTGGGTACAAAAGCGACACCCTATGGCAAAACAAATGTTTGCCGAGACATCTAGTTTTTTTTATGAAAACAAAGGTATAACAACTATCACATACGTATAAATAGTATAATTAGCGACAATGCCATTAAAAACGTTGCCACTGAACCTAGTGGTATAGGCATTGTTGTGTAATAAAGTGTTTATACTTTCTGTACAAATCCATTGGGTTCAGTAACGTCAGCTGTTTTAAAAAGTAGCCTAGTACTAGTGAACATGTTAATATTAGGTTGACATTAATGTACAAAATAATATTTAAAAAAAAAACAATACTACACACATCATTTATAAAAGTTCCGTATTTTGGATTGCATCCAATAACCTAGCCTCCCACAAGTAAAAGGATATCAAGGACAACGGAATACTTTGAACAACAGCCAAAACGAATGCATTACACTGCAGTAAAAAAGGGACATTTCGAAAATACTAAGAAACTTAACAAAATATAACTTTGTAAGTAATAAGCTGCGAAACATTAGTTTAAAAATGGTTCGTTACGAAACAAAATATTAATTCTTAACACAAAATTAAGTTCTTAGCACCAAGTTTCTGTCTACATAGTACCGTCAAATGAAATGTTGACATCTATATATATAAAACAAAGACGGGTTTGTTACAACACTTATAACTCAAGAACGATTCAACC
>SJJU01006467.1:0-25994 GCA_012932125.1 Conopomorpha cramerella
TGACAAATGGAGATCTGTAATAGTATATCTGCTACCTGTCGTAAAAGTCTAGTGCACGGCACGTGCCTATCGGTGTGTAGTATAGTGTAATTAGTGTTATTACAGCTGGAATCGAAGAATGCGAGACGGTCGTGGGTCTCCGACGGGTCGGGGCGCACCACCGCGCGCGCGCGACCCCGAGCCACACTCGACCCGCGCCGCCCGCCCTGCACGCCGCCCACCCCGCGCACCCCGCCCACCCCGCGCTCCCGCCCGGCGCCTCGCCCGCCCTCGACCATCACACGCCCACCAGGTAAGTGTGATCAAAAAAAAAATCAAATGAAACGCTTCTTGTGCTCTTTTTGTATCGCAGTGTTCGCCGACACCAAACACTAGCACGCGCCTCAAGAAAGACATGACATAAAACAAATACGCGCTCTGTCTGATTGGCTGTTATGTCACATGTCTTTGTGCGACTCAGCTAGTTTCAACAAATCGCAGCGCGTTATATGTCTTGTCACTTATTTCTTGGAGTGCTGTGCTAGGGGGGCAGATTTAAGAGAAATGTATTCGTTCAAAGGCAGATAAGCCAAGTCTGGTATTGTTTTTTTTTTTGTCAAAATCTAAGCAATTGTGCTCAGATGGTGCTGCTACTAATAGTATGTTCCTTTTTCAGTAGTTTCAGGCAATTTATACCAAGTCTTATTTGTGACATGACCTTTTGGAAACATCACTACTATTAAACTTACAACAAGTATTTCCCAACACTTCATCGAGAATGATTCTTGTACTAAATACCAGTGGCGTGCACATCCTATAGTCAAAAAGACACTGCCTACCTAAGTATTTTGGCTACCCGACCTAATAATACAGTTATTGCTAGATATATTTTTGTTCTACTCACGAAATATGCTAACGAAGGTCCTGTGTTTTGTGGGTGAGTAGATATGCAGGTACCTATATTTCGTAAAGACAAGTTACCTACACATAGGTGTCAATCCTTTGAGATTACTTGTCGTAAAAGCCAGTGCACGCCACTGCTAAATACTGATTGATTGGTCGATTGATTGACGTGACCGTGTGTCCCCTGTCCCCCAGGTGTTCCCTGCCGCCGCCGCCGCCGCCGCCGGAGTCGCCGCCGCTGGCCAACGGGTCGGCGCGCACGGCGCTCGACGCACACCTCGACAATATGCACGCTGTTATTGGTAAGGCTATTTGCTTTTTTTTTTCATGTTGTGGACTCGAGCCTTAAGCTCATGTGCCATTAGTCATAACTAAGACATTATGAACACGGCACTAAATCGTACGAATAGTCTAAACCTACGTCCTCGGTGAACGAATTCAGTGCGATCCGATCCTGCACGATCCATACAGTTTGACACTTGGTACATTCATTTAGTATGGGCCGCATCGTATCGGATCGCACTGAATTCGTTCACTGAGCACGTAGTGTAAAACGGGGCAGGCTGAGGCACTTGCTAGACTAATGCCCACAGTTCACCAAACGTATTTAATGTCCAACGAGACAGGCGATGAACGCATCGACATTATAAGTTTTACAGACTGTGTTTTATTTTCATCAGAAATAGAGATACAGAGAAATAATCCAACTAACCTATCTCTTCTCCAGGTATGATGTCATCAGACACGTCTTCCCCAGCGCCGCCGCCACCACCGCCGCCGCCCCCGGCGCCGCCTCTGTCGCCGGGCGGGGGCGGGGTGGGGGCGGGGGCTGGGGCGGGCGGGCCGGGGGGAGTGCCCCGCCCGCCCTCGCCCGGCGCCCTGGCCCGCGGCGCCTCGGGCCTCAAGCCTCGCCCCGAGCCAGAGCCGAGGCCAGATCCCAGATCAGACTTGTTGAAGGCTATACGAGACGGTGAGTTTGTGGTTTTTTCTTGGTTTATAATATTGTTGAACGATTTATGTGGTTGTGCCCAAAACGACATCCCTGAGATCCAAGTTTTAATTGTTTTATAGAATACGGCACATGTTTGATGCGATAAGTTCATAAATAATTAAAATATACATTCTTTCTTTCTCTTTTAACTTGATTTCTCAGCCAGGAAACTTAACTTGAGTTAAATATCAAGCTTTTTAGGAATGCTTCTCAGTCAAGCCATCAAAATTACTTGGTGACATGTTTTGTGGAGCTTTCATTGATTGTTTAAATAGAATAAAGAACAGGGTATGCCATTTGGGAAACAATTGTTTTATTAATTACGGTGATTCTAGTTCAACTTTGTTATACTCACAAAATGGATAGCATTTTCATGGTATTGAAAACAGTGAACTTCACTTCACGCCCTTAATCCCAAAGCGGGGTAGGCAGAGGCACTTGCTAAAGCAAATGCCCACGGTTCACCAAGCGTATTTAACCCAACGTGACAGGGGGTGAGCCCATCGGCGTTATAGGGTTCACACACCTTGTGGTGTGCGGGTTTCATCACGATGTTGTCCTTCACCGTACGAGCGTTGCGTTGCGTACATAGGCTCTGAAAAAGAGTTCCATTGGTACACGTCCAGTAGTCGGACTCGAACCCGGGACCTCCCGGTTACAAGTCAAGGGTCCGACCAACTGGACCACAGACGCAGTGAACTGTTTTCTTTTGGTTAATTGAAAAAGTTCTTTGTTTTGCGTGAACATATTTTGGTAATTATTTTTTATTGAAAGCTGTTGCTTCCAGTGTGATCCTATTTTAAAAGGCAACGGTTAAAAAAGAACCTTACGTACTTTTTCATTTTTTATTATTGCCACATTACAATCAATGTTAACGTTAACAAGAAGAACTAGTTAGAAACACCATCCATAAACATGACACTTGTCGTTTATTCGGCCAATAACTGGTGAGTGTGTGGTTGAACCAGGCATAAAGCTGCGCAAAGTGGAGAAGCGTTCGGCGGCGGCGGCGGCGGGCGGGCGCTACGACACGCTGCGGGGCGCGCACGGCACGCCCGCCTTCCTCGACGTCGCCTCCATCCTGTCGCGCCGCCTCGCCGTCGAGCTCAGCGACTCCGACTCCGAGCCCGACTCCGACTCCGACTCCGAGCAGTGGAGCGAGAGCCGCGCGTGACACCACCGACACATAGCGCACGGTATCTGTCTACCCCTCTACCTGTCTACCCCTCTACCTGCCTACCCGTCTACCTGTCTACCCGTCTACCCGTCTACCTGTCTACCTGTCTACCTGCCTACCCGTCTACCCATCTACCTGTCTACCCGTCTACCTGTCTACCCCTCTACCTGTCTACCCCTCTAACTGTCTACCCGTCTACCCATCTACCTGTCTACCCGTCTACCTGTCTACCCCTCTACCTGTCTACCCCTCTACCTGTCTACCCGTCTACCTGTCTACCCGTCTACCCGTCTACCCGTCTACCCGTCTACCCGTCTACCTGTCTACCCGTCTACCTGTCTACCCCTCTACCTGTCTACCCCTCTACCTGTCTACCCGTCTACCCATCTACCTGTCTACCCGTCTACCTGTCTACCCCTCTACCTGTCTACCCGTCTACCCATCTACCTGTCTACCTTTCTACCTGTCTACCTGTCTACACCCACCAGTGGCGTGCACACCGTATAGGCAAAAAGACACTGCCTACCTTAGTATTTTGGTTACCCGACCTAATCATAGAGTTATAGCTAGATCATTCTCTGGTGTACACTCACGACATAGAGTAGATAGGTAGGTACCTATATTTCGTAAAGACAAGTTACCTATACATAAGTGTCAATCCTTGGGGATTACATTGCCTACCTTGTCGTAAGAGCCAGCGCACGCCACTGACATCCACCTACCTTCTTTTTGAACTACACACATCAAAAGTGTCGAGGGAATCAAGAACATTTTTGGATCTAAATAAAATTTAATTTATTTAAATCAAATCTAATCTTCTGGATTGGTCTCCTACCTAATTCTCTATGCCTGTGTTTCACGACTTATCACCACATTTTGAATAAATTATGAATGAATTCAGTTTTTGTAAAATATATTCTTGATTGCAATCTTCTAAAATGTACTTGATCCCTAGACACTTTTGATGTGTATTAAATATACACCCATTAACGCCCTTAAAAATACTTCTTAATTGATTTCGACTTTCATCACCAAGTAATAGAGTTTAAAATAACTTGTCAGTCTCAGAGTATAGTAGATGCTAATGGGTTAAAAATGTTTTGTAATGAAGTATTTTTAAACTCATTTTCCTCTATGACATAGAAATCTTTCGACATTCAATCATTATTAGGAACTCAGACCAAAAACAACTAGACTTGCAATACAAAACTGACTTAGAATAAAACGAGACGACGATATTGAAAAACATGCAGGAGCGAAAGAGTAAGAGACAATATCTTCTGTCCCTTACTGCGAACTAGGAAAGATCTGGATCAATCAATCTTGTCAAATTAGTAGTAAAAGTGACAGATTGGATCCAGAAGTACATTATTTCTCATACATTTTGGTGGGAAAGGGACAGACTGAATACTCTTAACTCGTCTTGCACGAGTTGTGTTTGGTCTTAGGTAGATAGGAATGTATATGTCAATTAGAATATTGATTGAAGTTGTTGCAACAAGTTGCGTACAAAAAGGATTTATTTGATGATAAAAAAAATAAAAATGCTGACGTATGATCGAATGAGAAATGTATTCTGAAAGAAAAATCTGATCGTATGTAATGCTTGTAGCACATGTCTGTTTTTAACACTTGCCATTAGAGCCAGTTAAGGCATTTTACACCAAAAAAAAACCTGGCTACCAGATGAAGTAATTAATGGGCCTTGTCAAACCGATGATTAGCTTATTTGTAGTCAGCACATTCACTCACGTCACGGGTGCCCCGACAAACAGCGTTATGTTTGAACTAGGATATGTATTTCTATAACAGTTTCTCTGTCATGCGGTGAGTAGCGGCTGTATGGTCAATGGATGACGTCGTGGAAATCCGATTGTATTGACCAAAACTCTCCCGATGACCTTCAGCTGTCATTGAAACTGAACGGGCCCTATACGACTATCATTACTGACTATATTTCCCATTATTTCCAGACCTGACTAAGAATGCGGACTCCAGTATAACATCGAAGCATCCAGAGAAACTGAATGTGGACAATACTCAGTCCATCACCATCAACCACAAGGAGAAAATGGAAGCTGAACTAGTCGACGAGTGCTATGTGAAGAATTCATCGTTTTTAAGCCGAGACATCGAGGCCAAGAGGAAGGAAAGTCCGCCAAAGGTCACATCACCACCAGTGTCCACGTTCAAAACTGAAAGGGTCGTGAGCTTTGCAAAATTAGAAAAATGTGGCTCAAAAGAGAAAAACGACGACAAAGACTGTAAAACTGATACAGCGAAAGTTAATGTAGCAAGTAAGATTGAAGATAAAACAGTGAAAAGTGTCGTCAACAAAATTGAACCGGCCAAAACTGAGCCGCAGAAAAAAACAGAAGGTGCCATCAACCTTAGCAAGGAAGCCGTGACAAAGGCTTCGAATAAATTCGAAACTAAATTGTCGAAATTAGACAACTCCAAAGTTGACGATCCGACGAAGGAGTTGCAGATGAAGTTGGAAAAGTTGGCTTACAACGAGAAGAAAGACGCCGAGAAAACGGACAACGATGTTGAGGCGAAAGACGAAGTCACTAGTCGAGTTGACGTAAAGAAAGACGAGTCTAATGGTGTCGGCGACAAAATAAAGAAGTTCGAAAAGGCCGTTGAAAATGCCAACGCTACTACCGCGGTGAACACCGGCAAGCTGTCCAGGCCCGGCTCCATTAGACGCAAGTTGTCACAAGAAGTGTTCTCAGAAAACCATCAGCTTCCTGAAGCTCCCAAAGTGCATCACACACCCTATCACACGCCTAACCCACCGGTGCCGCATCATCAGAACACACCGCTGACGCATCACTCAACCGCAGCGCCGCCGGGGACACATTACACACACACCGCACCGAACACTGTACATCACCCGCAAAACAACCTGCCCACCCCACATCACACGCACAAGTCTGATCAGAAAATCATCAAGCCGGAGTTCAAGCACACCGCTCCGGCGATAGACGCAACGATCAGATCGCCGAGTTTAGGCGCCAAGACCGACTTCCCCTCCCACGGCACGGCGTTCAGAAACGTGGCCCAGAATAGCGAGCACAAGTCGCACGACGACAAGCCGTGCAAATTCAAAGAGAAGAAATACTCGATCAGCAAAGGTTCCAGCTACTTTGGCCGAGGGGCCGAAGATATATGGCTGGTGAAGAAGAAGGACATACTGGAGATTGAGGAAAGAGTGTTCGACTCATTAGGTAGGGGGAATACGTCCGATACGGGGCACAATGCTTCCATGTCGCACACGATGGGTCGGCACAAGCGTCAAATGTATTCGCGCAGTGAGTCTTTAGACCCGCAGTGGGCGGGGGCCAGGTCGCAGACGTTGAAGCGGCAGTCTTCAGTGGCGTGCACCTGCGGCCACGATAAAAATAAACAGAGGTCGAAGAGTTCCTGCGAGTCGACGCGACGCGACCACAGCTCGAGGCAGTTGCGCGATTTGAGCCTCGAAGACGACGCCAGTGCTAGAGACAAGTATGAAACCTTAGTGTAGAGTTTTGGCTAGGTGCAGTAACGTATTTCTATTGCGTTTGTGCTTCGGATGTAAGTCGCGATCTTGAACAGGTTTGTGAAAACAATTGCGCTGGGAGAAATGGGGAATATTCCATCTTTCTGTCATTTATGTCACACTTAGGGACAAATTCCTACTCGTTCGTGGAAAAATGTGTCAATTTTCCCTCAGAATGAATCTGTTAAAGTAACTAGTGGGAATAAACGATATTTACTATATAAAATATGACATTTATGGTAGAAGTGGAAACTAAAATTTGTCAAAAAAAACCCCTTTGTCCAACCAAACGGTTTTGTGTGAAATGGGTGTGAGTGTGACAGAAAGCAATGTAAAATATATGCATAAATATGTAGCAATTTATGCATTTCAGACGGGACTGCAGTGTCGCCTAGTCTCGCCAAACAATGCTGTAAGATTATCTACAAATAGATACCTATGTTTATAAACGGTAAACCAAATAATACATAAAAAAAAATAATGTAAAGGCAAAAAACATACGCGTAGGTTTTCTGTATACTCGTACATTTAGGTAAAATGCGTAAATTTATGTATGTATAGGTTGGTAAATACATTGTAAAAATACGTACTGTACTATGTTTCATGTTATGAACATTAGTTTATAAGCGTTTATGATGAACAGTTCCGGCACAAATTGCGTATAATACTTGTTTATGTATGTGTACATGAAAGTAGCAAATTCCTCAATTTCCTTTATTACCATTTACCACCAACCCGCTCCGGCTTTGGACGAGTGGAATGCTGATACAGATATTTCCCTAATGTATTATACATATAAACCTTCCACTGGAATCGCTATCCATTAAAATAAACGGCAACAAAATACATTTAACAAAAATTGTTTTATGGTTTTGTATTCTATTCCATATAACATAGACGTGAAAATCGCCTGTCACCTGTGTCACATGTAGGAGATGTTGGCGGTTAAAAGGTTAGATATAAGCATACATAGGGACAGAACAGCTGGAAGCGACTTTGTTTCAATACTATGTAGTGATTTTGTACCGTCAGGTACTGTGGTTACTTGAATACAGTTGCTTTTCAAAAGAAAGTATATATAATAGTATATACTGCTTGGCATGAAAGTGTAGACGTATGGCAACACTCTTAATTCTATGAAATTCTGTCGAAAAATGGCGTTTTTTTTTTTAAACGTTTATTATGGTCTGAACAAAGTCCACAACGCATTGGCGGCAGCAAAATAGACAATAGATTGATGACGCCTATTAGCCGTTCACAGTCAGGGAAAGAGTTAATCCAAGAAATGACTTTCCGAGTGTTGCCAATCTTTTGCCGAACTGGAAAGAGGTAATTTTTTTTTCTTTCATCTACATTGAACTGTTTATGGACCACAAGTGTATGACTTATCCCACCCAAAACTAAGACTATTAGAATCCATCCCGCGCCACGATTAATATTTGTATGTTTAAAATGTCTACTGGTTCAATATGATATGTGTAATAGTTGTAAACTTTCTGTAATCTTCAGAGAAAGTTAGTAAAATTTACTTCTCACATGCGTCTATCATAATAATTATTAATCGACTTTAAAAAAAAAGGAATATTTCTCAATTTAATTGTATTATTTTTTATGTTTGTTACTATACTTTCGACTGGATAAACCGATTTGTATGAAAGCTGGTACTTTCCGTTTGGTCCTATTTACTTATTAACATCCAACAAAAATTAGAAAACCAACAAATCTGACAAAATTTACTGGCAGATGTCGGGTTTTCGTTTACTTTAAAATTTCTTAAATCATTTCAACATGTTTTGCCAAACCGTACCTTGTAATAATTATTCATCTAAGTACTTTATGTGCTTTTAAATAAATACATAAATGATTATCGTGTGACCTGTATAATGTAGTGCCAATTGTTTATTGTATATTTTGAGATGAATCTAGCTTCTTCCATAGGATAAAATGCATCCTAGGTACCTACAGCTCATTAGCTTTTACTGTATAGGCACTCGACAACGCAAACGAATTAATACTTTGTAACCTTCCATCCCTCTCTGGCGATTTACAGAGACAGAACAATATTTTCTAGACTGCCAAGTATTCTAAAAGCTGATGACCTGTTCTTGTTAAAATGAAAGTGCTAATACAAAAATGGGGTGCTGCATATTTCTCCAACAAATGTATTTCTCTTTTCTTTGCTTTCTTTCTTCGGTTGAATGTGATTTCAAATAAATCAGCTGACGTAATTCATCTACGTCACAAATCCTCTTCATGCCCAGAAACTGGTATAATCTGTACCCAGACCATGAAAAAAAATCATATGAATGGAGCTTAACTGCGTGAACTACTCACTACAGCTTCTCTGTATAAAATAGATGGTTCTTTGTTAACCACACCACTAAAACGATACCTCCCAAGGCCAATAAATATTGGATTTTCAAAACAATAGTGGAAAACTGCCAACATAACCTGAACTCTGAGCCGAGAGGTGGTCGAGAATTCAAGTTATCTTTCAAATCAGTAATACTTATTAAAATAACCAGTGTAGCTTGGTCTTAGGGGTGTCGTTTCGTTGGTGTGGTTAACAATGAACGAAATCGATTTGTTACAATCTCAAAGCAAACACAAGTACCACCTGAAGGTGTCTGTCTGTCTCTTATTCAGCAAAATGTATGGAAAATGATATAGAAGATCCAAAGATCAGTTTAATTGGTTCATATGAATCAAGCGAACGAAGCGCCATCTGTACTAAGCTAGCGCTTTCTTCCCTATACATAGTGAGTTATTGTATCTTATCGTAAACGTATACACCCTTCCTAATAAACTCATCATCATCATCGAAAATAGTAATTTCAGTTGACATTTGTCCCCCTAATCTGTCATAACAAAGAGGAAACAGGTGCCCTGAAAATTCCCCATGGCGCTTGACTCAAACTCTGTGCTGGGTTTCAGATTACGGGCTTTCGGTCGCGCAGTCTTTTTCTCATGGTTATGGTACAGTTACCTACAATGTTAGTGAGTTAACATTTGCATTCCAATTTGTGTTGCTCACAATGTTATCTCTCGTTTACTTTGAAACAAATACAGAGCAACGAATAAGTACCAAATTGTCTAAATATAGTACTGTGTTAGGTGTTTGTACATTTTTTTTTAATTTTTCATTATAGTTTTTAGTCCTATATATATATATATATTTTTAACTAGGTGCCTATAAAGCCTAACCACATTACGTACTTTGGTACTTTGTAAGTGTAGTATTTTAGTCATTTACTAAACTTATGTGTACTAAATTTGTAAACACAATTTACTCCTTTTAATCGTGTATGATCAATTCTAGGATTATGAAAAAAACAAAAAAATATTTATATCCTTTTGTAAGACTCTCCTACCTAAGAAATGTAAATGAATAGTATATAAGTTAATAAGTATAGTTGGTTTTTTATTACTAGTTAGGGTAGTTGCGACATCGTCAGTTGCCATCTTCGGCATTTGCTGGTTTTATTTATTTTTTTAGCATTTACTCGTATGAATGTTTATAATTTGTATTATTAATTACTTATTGGAAGCTGGAGCTAGTTGTTGTATTCGCTGAACATAATTTTTTTTTGTCATTATGTCAAACAGAAAATATTTTATAAAATTGTTTATTTGCTAATAAAATATAAGTTAAATCTTTTGTTGGAGTGTTATTTATTTCTTCTTAGAATACTTATGCTCGTTTTCACCAACTTTTAGGAGCCCAGTTTTAGAGGTGTTCAAATCTATTCATTTGTAACCTTTAAATAGCCTAACTTTTTCCGTCGCCTGGGGGTCTGTGCGAGGCGACCGAGGGAACTCTGCAGAGGACGGCCAGCAGCGCTGAGTTATATCACAACACCACTGCGATCACAAATCCGCTTGCCAAGCCTGTACGATTATGGGCATTTTCCCTCACTTGATCATCAGGAGACCCCTGTCCAGCAGTGGACTTCATGAATAAGACACTGTTATTTTCAAACAATAAAATACCGAAAATTAAAGTCGAAAGTATGTATACCTTCAGAATTAAATTATTTATTGTTGTTTTATACATGACCCAGAAATTTTGCTCACAAGTGTAGTTTAGGTGATTTAGGGTCAAATGACAGAGTGTGAAATGTCCTGAAATATCCCAGAATATTAGTTTACTTTTCTACTAACTACCAAGATATTCTACATGAGGATGATAAAATTAAATTTACAAGGTTATGTTATGGCGTCTCATCTGTATTCTGAATGGGTCATTGAGGTTTATTTGGGTATTTCCAATCTCTTACCCTAGGGTGAAAACTGGGAAACGTGCACACATACTTTCAAGTGTGTTGGTAGTCAACTGTAGGACGTGAGTATAGATCAAGATTCCTGTTATTTACCCAGCTTGGTGTAAATTCTCAGACATATGTTTCCCAGATTTCACCCAAGGGTGAAAACTCTAGGGTGAGAGATCGGAAATACCCGTTTATTTGGTGAGCCATTGATCTGACTATCTTACAATTTGTAGATCTTTAAAACTGCTAAGTTTGGAAGACTTATACCACCTAGAAAATTTTCCCCTCTGGACCAACAAATTTTGTGAATAAAACAACAAGAAAATTAGTTTAATTATAAGATAGATTTAATATACATTTTTTAAATAATCAGTAGGTAAAATATTTTCCCTACAAGATAATTGCATCCATCCCAACTAGACATATTTTCACAGATTTCTTTCAAACAAACACCATTTAACATCTAAAAGTGGAGAAGACATTGACATTGCAGCTGTGGTTAATAATTTGGTTTAATTTTCTGGTTTGACTAGTTCTTCTTTCTTTTGTGGAATATTTGAGTTTTCTTCAAGAACTTCAGCCACTTCAGACGAAGGGCGGACAGACTTATCAGTCAAAGGTGAATCTTTTTTTGCCTTTGACTTAATATCTTTGTCATTATCTTTCTGTTGTTGAACAGATGCTGTGTTCACACCAAATGCTTTTGCCATTTCCGAAGAAAAATTTACTGGCTTATTCATAGATGAATCTTTTACTGTCTTTGACATAATATCTTTGTCATTATCGCCTATAGCTTGTTGGAGAATCTGGAGGATTTGAATTTTGACAAGTGACCTGCGATGTGGAGGTAGTTCCTTGAAGTCTTGAACTAATGATAACAGGAACAGTCTATCACCATCCGCCGAGTTTCTGTTGTGTTCTTGATACATCTCTACAGTTTTTTTCAACACATTTATAAGAACTTCTCTACTGACAGAGTCTTCCAACTTTCGTTTTTTTGGTGATGGTTCATCAGAATCGACCTCGTCGCCCGAGCTTCCATATGACTTGCTTGACTTTCCCACTGACTCTTGGTCAGAGGTCTGATCGTACTCCTGGTCTGACATGGCACAATACAAATATAGGTAGGTACCAAAGGTAGACTGCTAGTTTAACGGTGTTGTAGTAGTATTTATACAAATCTGTAATTATATTATATTCGTTTGACTCCTACAAACTTTTTGTTTGGTAAAAATTGTTAATACCTACGTATTTAATTTATAAATAACCAGATCGATGTGCAACAAACAATAGATCAAATATTTCGCCGGCCATCAGTTGTAGTTCAATTCTTGACACATTTTATAGTAATATTCTTCCTTGCGTGCGTAGAAGGGTCGGAGAAAAACATAAGTATTCAGAATTAATCAGAATCCCGCGAGAAAACAGAACTTTGAGCACAGAAAGGAAAGATTCGCAACCCAAGAGAATGAAATCAAATCAACCAATCCACAGATAGTGATTATAAAATTTGACAGTTGTTTGCGCTGTTATTCGTTTTAAGCACATTGATACGTATATATGTAAGAAAAAAACCTTATTTATGTATTCTTTAATGTGCATTGAAACACTAGTTGTAATATTAATTGATGAAGTGATAAGAATGTTCTATCATTTTATACTTATATTTTATGGATAAACAAAAATACTTTTAATTATGTTAATGAAATGGAACGTCATTCGGATCTAACAAGTTATGAAAGCTAAAAAAAAAGTAAGAAAGCAAGCAGCAGCGAGCGAACGCACGAATGAGCATTCGATTAGCTTACAAGTTAATTTACAATAATTTTTCAGGAGTTTGTTGTTTTATAAAAAGTTATTTAGCTGCAGTGCGTCAAGCGACAACTTCCAATATTATACAAAGGACCTGAATAGACATTGGGCTAAATTTTAGTCAGTGAATTACAAAAGTGTAAAATTCATTAAGAGTGCTAAGGTGTTAAAATTACATTATGTCTTCAGTTCTCTATTTAGAGCACTATCTCGATAGTCTGCAGCATTTACCGATAGAGTTACAACGAAACTTTAAACTTATGCGGGATCTTGACGATCGGGCTCACGGTGTGATGAGGACCATCGACCTTATGGCGGACGAGTTGCTGCCAAATGTACCAAAAATGGACGAGGAAACGAAGAAGGAAAAGGTGAATACAATTCAAAGTTTATTCAACAAAGCTAAAGAGTACGGCGACGACAAAGTACAGCTCGCTATACAGACGTACGAGCTCGTTGATAAGCATATTCGTCGCCTTGATTCTGACCTTGCTCGTTTCGAGTCAGAGATTCAAGAGAAAGCGCTTAGCCGCACTCAGCAGGCAGCTGCTGACCAGGAGACAGTCACTCCCACTGTCAAAAAAGGTAGAAAGAAAGTTAAAGGTACAGAAAAAACAGCCGCCTCTACGGGTAAAAAGAAGCGTGCCGGTGCATCAAGTGAAGATGATGCTGGAGCAGGACGCTCTGCTGCGAAAAAGAAAGCTCAGAGAAAGGGTGCCAGTGCTGCAGCTAAGGCAGTCAAAGAACAAGATGAAAATGCGGACTTGGATTCCGTCGCTGGCATTACCCATCCTAGTGATGTGCTGGACATGCCTGTGGATCCTAATGAACCCACATACTGTCTTTGCCACCAAGTGTCTTATGGTGAGATGATCGGCTGTGACAATTTAGATTGTCCCATTGAGTGGTTCCACTTTGCTTGTGTCGACTTGAAAGTAAAACCGAAAGGCAAGTGGTACTGTCCTAAGTGTTCTCAGGACAGAAAAAAGAAATGATGCACAATTAAGCCTAACATTAAACCAATTCCATGTAAAACGGAAAATGCTGTTAATGGGAAGAAATGACACCATGAAATTGTTAGGTATTTTAAAGTATGGATGAACAGACGGTAGTACTGAAATAGTTTGCCATCTCACAATTATTTGTAAGTTGTTACATCAATTTGATATACAGGGTGGATTTTGATGGAATTTATATTATGGACAACATACACTCACATCTGTAATCCCTAAACTGGGGTGGACAGAACCTTAGGGACCCTTTGGTCATTTAGCATAATAAGAACCAACTAGGCCTAGTCAGCAGTTACAAGATGCTAGCTTCATAGTCTGAATAAACCTACACATATATTTAGAAAAACTGATCAAAATATTTTAGAATGTTTTTTCTCCTATGCAATCTTAGAACTAGAACTTTTAAATATAGTGGTTAACAATGGAAGACAAAATGTAGCCTCAGTCTAGATCTTAACACCATTTAGTTTACTTTGCTGTTATAAAATTATAGTTCTCTTTGCACCTTCAATTACTGATATATCTAAAAAATCCATCTTGTATATCTTTACACTTTACCGGACAGTGAATGGCTACAGAAGTTATAATGTTAAAACTTGTATTGTTATATTTACTGTCCGCGAATGTATTAAAACAGACGTTAAAGTACCTTCAAAGTAGCTCAATATGACGCACTCAAAGTAGAAAATGTATTTTTAATAGGATGTTAATATATTTGTAATTTTATAACAAATAGAATTCATACACTGTAGATGTTAAGTAATTCTCTCTTTATTTATATTTGTCAACCATATTTTTTGTATGGTTGTCGCACAGGTTGTGTGTGATGCAAATTAAATCTAATACTGGATAAATGGATAATTCATACTTTATTGCACTCATTAAATTTGGTGATATTATTGTATTACATAATTATATTCGCAGTTCATCGTCATTTCAGTCCACTGTTGGATGTACGCCTCCTAGATATTATTATTTGACCATTCATGTGTAACTGTTAATTAATGATTTTAGAAATGACCGTAACACTTTGCATTTTTACTGTAGTTATATTTTTATGTTCTCATATCATAATTATGTCACTGAATAATGTAAAAGAGGTCCTAATAGCAATAACTATATTAGTAAGTAGTATTGATAATAATTTAAGTTTTGTTTTGTTGTGGAGACAAATAAGTTTACTGTCAAGGACACTGCCAAACTGTGTTATTGAATGTTGTTGTAGGTATATACATATATATATTTTGTGTAGGTAGGTACAGTTTTTCTGTACATAACTACCCTAAGAGTTGATACATATCTGACGGATGATGCATTGAACTGATCATGGATTGTATGATTATTGCACCAATGTATAATCAGTGAAGTGTAAACATTTCATTTTTTTCTATGATGTATTTATCTATTCCGGCGCTATGCGACCGATAATAGGCGACGTATCTTCCGTCAGATGTGTATCAACCTTAAATTATATGCTACTTGTCGATGCCTTACAATTTCACATGCCTTTAACCCATACCCAGTGGAATTTGGGTATAAAAAGTAGCCTGATGTTTCGTTTTGTTACATTATTTAAATCTGGAAGAAAATATAGGTTGATGTAACAAATAATTTAACAAAATGGAATACTCCAAATAGCCTACGTATTATTGAGTTATAATATTGTTACGCCTCATTATTATTATTAAATCCTTGCAGTAGTTTATATGTTATAAATGGTGCAATTAACCCAACATGGTTTTGTACACCTTCAGGCTGCTGAGCACAAGCTGTAGTAAATAAATAGTTAGGTAGTTGGGTTTTCGCATTTTGAAAATAATGGTGAATTTTGTATGACATTTTTTGGCAGACTCCATCCATATTTCTGAGTGATGGTACACTCCCTAACAAGTTGGGTTAAATGTGCTTGGTGAACCATTCTCACCAAGCCTCTGCCTGCCCTGCTTTGGGAATAAAAGGTGTTTTTTTAAATGCTCAGATCAACACCTAACTAGACTTGCAAGTCGTATTCCAACTTCAGTCTGTTTGCTTAAAAAAAAAAAGCTATGGAAAATTATGTACTTCTGGATCCAAACTGTCACTTTTACTACTAATTTGACATTTTGGATCCAGATATACCCTAGTACGCAGTAAGGGACAGAAGATATTATCTCTTACTCTTTCACTCGTGCTTGTTTTTCATTATCGTTGTCTTATTTTATTTTAAAGTCAGTTTTGTATTGCAAGTATACTTGTTTTTGGTCTGTTTAAATGTCAATGTGTAGACATTGACAGAAATATGGATGATGTCTGTGTAACCGTGCGTTTCTACCAGCGAAGCGTGCAGAAGAAAACATGTTTGACATGGGCCTAGTGATCTGGTCATTTGTACGTGAAATACGACATAATCAGCGTACATGGATATGTGTCAAACAAGTTTTCTTGTCAATGTTTGGCCGGTGGAAACGTAGGGTAGGTAATAAATGTCAGTGGCGTGCACTGGCTTTTATGACAAGGTAGGCAGTAATCCCCAAGGATTGACCCTTGTCCTTACGAAATATAGGTGCATACGTATCTACTCACCCACAAAACACAGGACCTTCGTTAGCCTATGTCGTGAGTACAACAAAAAAAGCATCTAGCAATAACGGGTCGGGTAGCCAAAATACTAAGGTAGGCAGTGTCTTTTTGCCTATATGGTGTGCACGCCACTGATAAATGTATGGAAAATTCCACATTACAACGATGCATGTATGAATTATATACAATCTAAATTTAATTATTAGTGATTGCAAATGAAAATTATACTGTAGAATGGTCTACATAGGTAAATAGTGTACCCATATGATGTTTCGCCAAAAAAACCTTTGTTTTAAGAAATTTTAAGTTCAGAAAGAGTTATTTTTATACTTATTTGTAAATTAAGTACTTATCTATTACAAAAAAAATATCATGTAGTAAGTAAAATTTAATTTCACAAAATTGTGTAAGTTATTATTGGCTAATTTAAGTATACCTATCTAAGTATTTCTTTTCTCATTATTATGAATTTTATTGTGTGCTTATTATATACTAACAGTCACAATATTGCCATTTTAAGCATTCTTAAGTAGTGGTACTTTATAATTTAAGTTTAATATTATAAATTGATACTTTAATGATATATTGCATTTGACTAACGACACTTTTGCGGATAGTTCATAAATAATAATTATTTGATGAAAGTCTATAAAAGTGTTAATTGTTGTGAATTGCGTAAAGTACCTTTACTTGAAACCTAGGTATCTATTTTAAAATTATTTTGTGTTTTGTTTTTGTGTTGTTTTAATAAAATCCTGTATAAGAACAACTTTATGTTATTTTCTTTACCATGCCCATAATAGTCATGGTAGTGGCGTGCACTGGCTTTTACGACAAGGTAGGCAGTAATCCCCAAGGATTGACACCTACGTATAGGTAACTTGTCTCTACGAAATATAGGCACCTACCTATTTTTACCTATCTACTCACCCACAAAACACAGGACCTTCGTTAGCCTATGTCGAGAGTACAACAAAAAAAGATTTAGCAATAACTCTATTATTAGGTCGGGTAGCGAAAATGCTAAGGTAGGCAGGGTGTTTTTGCATGTATGGTGTGCACGCCACTGAGTCATGGGGATATGAAGCACAGATTCAACAAGCCCCGTCCTGACTATGAAACCTGGACACCGAATCCTTCCCGGTCACTATAGGTGTACCAGGGTTCAGTCCTCAGCTTCTATATCGATCGTCCCTATTAAGAAAGTCAGATCTACAAAACAGAACATGTTCAGGAGAGAAGATCTTGTGGTACGTACTTCAAATTTACAACAGCTCTTAATCTTTGGTATCTTTACGTCATGCAATATACGTACAAGTTTATAGATCTTAATATCGCCAATTTAACGGTGTAGAAAAGTACACTATTACATATTCCTAAAATTTCACTACTGACATTTTTAATTGGGACCATCGATATACTCCGCGTAAAAGGGCCTCGAGCAATGATCTTAGAAACGTTGTTGGGCTCGTCAATATGGACAATGGCGACAATGTGGGGAAACGTAAAATATTTTATTCCTCCTCAATGAAGGTCGCTTAGCACATAACAAGTACGTATTCATCATGTCAGTCATGGGACATGCATTGTGAAAAATAGGTCTGCTCACTTGTTTCCAGAGACGATCGCAAGCGATCTGCATCCATCAGCTCCCAGATGTTATCCTGAGGTCGTGGGTTTATCTAGTCGAGGGACGCCCCGTACTTAATAGGGGTTTCCTTGTATAACCCGCTAATCTGCTGGGCTATAATCGTCTTCCCTGGTTATCCTTTAAATGACCCAGATAGCATTAAAGGATCCATCGTTTATTCGTCCCTTTTTCCCGGAGACGGATCAACTTAAATGGATCGTTTACAATACACGCCACTGCGATTTCTGCCTACTTCTCTGGGAAACGCGTGATATATGGGCAGATTCTGTAAACGGCAGATGCTGGAAATGACAGATGTACAGTGAAGTAATAAACTAAATTTTGTTCAATCTTAACGACAATTTATTTTTAATTAGTTATCTACCTATAGAAAAACAAAAAATGACTTCTAACTTTCAACTTTCATATTCTTTCTAAGAAATGTATTGCTGAAATTTCCCCTTTTAACACAATTTCTTTTTTTTCTTAGCTGCATCTTCCTATGTTTCATTCCTTTCGTAAAATAGTCATTTTGCTGGAACAAAATCCGTTCATAGGGGACTGTGCCATATCTGCCAATTCCAGCATCTGCCGTTTACATAATCTGCCATTTACCGAAAAAGGGGAAATATGTATATAGATATTCGCCAATAACTTCGAGGACGGGTCTCCAAACAGTCGTCAGTACGATGTGGGTGCAATATGGCATGTGACATAGGTACCTACCCATGTTTTGTCTCGTCCATGTTCATTTTAAAGCTCACTCCGTGGGTGACTGAGTTTTGATGGCATCGCCGTACCTCTACGCAAAGGCAGCGTTTTAAACTCCTTATGCCTGTTTTTGGGATGGATACGCGGCGCTTCGGGATTCCATACGTTACCCATCGCTTTGTATTGTCAATTATTAAAAAAAATTAAGGCTTTAGATCGAGTAGAAGCCTTTCCCATAGCATAGTCACAAAATAATGTTATAGAGAGTGACAAATAAAACGTCTTGATTAAAAAAACAGACTTTCTATAGCTTTAACCCTTGAGGGGAAATATATTCCCACTTAGTCTGAACTAATTTTGAACCTTAAGGAATACCTTCACTACAGGGGGATTAATCAATTTTCTAGAAAAAATATAAAACAGCGAATGCTATAGAGGTATATTGTTACTATCATTATCATTTTCCTGAGTTTATTCCACACACGGTTATTGTATTAGGTCAAAATTTTCTTATGCTGATATTATTTTGGCTAAACCAAGTAGATGGGTTCGTGTCATTAGAATTTAAAATCCAAGAGAAAATCTTTAGTCTTGTTGTATTATGGGTTAATTCATAAGACGAGAATTTGGTGTTGTAGGTCAGTCTAGCCTTGCTAGTAAGGCGCGTTTGTATCAAGGATACAGAACGTAGGTACCGTATTGGTGGGTAGTGTCTGTTTTGTGTGTTATAGTTATTCGTACTTTAGAATTCACTCGGCAAACGACCTTAAATATATAGTACTTACTTTGGTAATTGAATATTCATCTGGGCGTGGGTCGTGCGCGATTCCTATATGTTATTAATATTTATATCAATAAAAAACATTTTAACCATCTCGGGAACACGTTCCTTGCATGCCCTAACACGAAATAACAATGAAATTTCCACTTACATGTATTTAGTTAAATGTCTTCAGCACTGCAGCTTTTTAGGGATACCTAGTAATCAAGTTAGATTGCCAGCTTAAAAAGTTTTCCCGCTCCTTTCCCGATTGTCAGCCATAGGTACTATAAGAAAAATGAAATATTCGAGGCAAAAAATACAAGTTATATTTATCCAGAGAGATTGCGCAGAAATCAGTGGCAGCAAAATATTATGTCTTGACCTCCATATCAATAGGGTGATCCAACTTACTTGCAAGCTCGCGCCAGCACCGCGCAGTCGCTCATAAAGTTCGCGCGGGAAAACTTGTCTATAGACATCTGTCAAAAAGTTTTACTTTTTATTTTGTTTTTTTTTTGCTCCGTGGTCGAAAAAACAATTTAAAAAAAAATAAATTTCATTGGATTTACGGTTACTACTTACGCAGATACCGTACAACTGTTTTTAAATTAATTAATTACTTACTTACTAATTGAAAATCAAAATGACGACGCTGCTGAGAAGAATATGGAAAAACCACTCCAAGCACAAGAGTGAGTACATGGATCATTGTTAAATTGTAAAACTCTGCCTCCTTACTTAGTTAACTATTTTAGCTCTGACTTTGTATTCTGGTAGGTACACTAGATGCAATATGAATACTAGGTATATGTAGGTACTATGTGTATGGGCCCTGAAGAATGTCCTCTGGGTGCCCAGGACCCACCCATCACCAGCGATAAATGGAGGCCATCATTTTAGTCAGTAGAAGTATGAATCTACCCCGTCGCCGTCCCCATAGCGGCAGGGTGTCCATGAGGATTTCCCCCTCGTCAACAAAAAAAAGGTACTATAAGAGTATGCTAAGTACACATAAAATGCGTGTTTTACAAATTACAGGCTTTGCCTATTCTGTTTTTTAATAGCTAGGCACTTATCTAGTTAAGTAGAAACTTAATACGTACTTAAAGACGTAGTTTAAAAACAATCGAGATGAATCCTTTTAATGCATAATATTTTTTTAAACATAACTAGCAAACCCGGCGAACTCCGTTTCGTCACCAGATGGGTTCGTTTCGTTTACCCGCTTTTCTGTTGATTTTTTTTCCTGAATTTTCTTTGCTATAAACCTCACGGAGCCCGAGACCTTTCCAACGAATGCCAAACCGTGGAAATCGGTTCGTGCGTTCTGAAGTTATAGCGTCAGGGAGGAAAACCCGACTTATTTTTATATAGTACATTTTGAAGTTTTTTTTCTTTTGTACTGGACCCGAGCTGTTAGCCCATTTGCCGTTTGTCACGTATTTCGAAGTTTCCACGGGAACAAAATAAAAAAGATAAACTGTGGGTAAATTCGCGAGGCACAGATGATAAACATAATCTTTGATCCATATTAAAGTAATAAAAATACACTCCCTACCTGCAGCATCTTTTCTGTAGGGACGAATTAAGAGAATTTCCACCAATAGGAAATACCACAAACTTCAGATATAATTAGTCGAGTTTATATTTAAATAAATAAATAAATATTTTACAACAACACACACATTGCCTTCATCCCATGTTAAGTAGCTAAAGCACTTGTGTTATGGAAATCAGACAACGAAATATACTTACTTAAATAATTTTTTTTTCTTTTAAATACATACTTATATAAATAAAACACCCAGACACGTCCAACAAGTGCTTAAAAGCTCATCACCTAAGCACCTGTCTGCGGTGGGAATCGAACCCACGACCCTACGGAGCAGAGGCAGACATGCTGACCACTACACCAACGGGCCCGTCAAAATATTTTCACGAGAAAAGTCAATCCTTGTTCACACAGTCTGCAACTCATCTATTTCTTCTGCCTAGAGTGCATCCCGGTTGCCCAAACCTTGGAAGTTCCACTATTACTTAACTTCATCATCATCATCAGCTCATACCTGTCCACTGCTGGACATAGGCCTCTCCAATCTCTCTTAACTTGGCCCGTGGGAATGAGGAATTTTCTGGGTCCTTGTTTTTCTTAGTTATGACAGGTGGCGCTAGCTGTATTAGGAAGATAAACGTCAACGAAGTGACTAACTTCAAGCCGTCGGTATTGAAGGTGACAGTAAAAAACAATATTGTTTGTTTACATGTTACAAAAGTGTCTGAAGTTTAAGTAACTTACCCCAATAGTAAAAAAAACCTACTAAAATATAACTGACAGAAGTCATCCTGTACACCTACTAGCGACATCTAGTTAAAACATTTTTGGAGTTTGAAAATTCCACTTTCAGAGATATATTTTCAGCAACGAAGCTAAGCTTAACTAAGCTCATGTAGAACTAAACAAAGCAACAGAAAGAACAAAAAGCAACTAAAGGTTCCAACATCCTCTTGCAATTGTTATATAGGGTGTTTATTATCATTTATAAAAAAAAGTCGGCGTCACGTAAGAACCAAATTTTGACAGATCGATTGACATGCGTGACCTGTACTGATAGTGTTGTACAATATTGGAAAGATTCGATTTATTTTGGAATCGATTTATGAGAAATGTTTTGGTACCATCAATTATTAATAATTATAGTTGTCATACATATTTTATGAGCAACAGACAATGCATTTAAGGTTACGACAAGGTGAAACCTATTTGTTAGCCGTTCATAGTACGAGCTGTAGAGCTTATTATATTTATTTTACATATAACTGTATAATCGAAACGTTGTCACTTCGATTCATGAACAAAAAATAATCACATCTCTATTAATTGATGACAACGAGCTAAGAATCAATAGGATGTGCAACGCTGAGGTACAAATGTCATCGCCATACATTTGGTTGTCAGTCATGTCCATTCTAAAAATTGTTCATGGATTTATCAATGTGTCAGAATTTGCTTCTTAGCTGACGGCGACTATAGGCACGGCAAACCTTGAGCCTAAAATTTCTGACAGTACAGTAATGTTTTTGATTACCTTCGCCGCGATTTCCGGATGCTTTTGCAAAATTCAGGTTTCACATTTGTAGGCAATCAATCACTGTCTCGATATTACTTTTTTATAGGAAATTAATTCACATTGTTGTGTGCCAGAATATCACATATTCTTTTTTAATTAATTTATTTATAACTAGCCCGGAGCCCTAGCTATTAGCGGACCCGCTAGTAAAATTTTAAAAAGGGCAACGTTACGTATTTTAACCGACTTCAAAAAAGGAGGAGGTTCTTAATTCGTCTGTATTTTTTTATGTTTGTTACCTCAGAACTTTCGCCTATTTGGATGTTTTTTTTATTGGTGCTTCCCGTTTGGTCCCATATAAATTTGGTTCAGTTCCGACAATGGCATCCATGAGAAAACCACATATCGCACAGTTAGAACAAAAGTGACACAAAACAAAATGTGTCATTTTATGAAATTGAATCTTAACATAAAAGATACAAATCTTAAATTACAAAATCGACATATTTCGTATTGGGTCCTTTTTGTTCTAACTATGCGATATGTAAAACTAGCAAACACGGCGAACTCCGTTTCGCCACCAGAGGGCTTCGTTTCGTTTTCCCGCTTTTCTGTTGAAATTTTTCTTAAATTTTCTTTGCTATAAACCTTACGGAGCCTGAGACCTTTCCAACGAATGAAACAAAACCGTGGAAATCGGTTCGTGTGTTCTGGAGTTATAGCGTCAGGGAGGAAAACCCGACTTATTTTTATATAAGTAATAGATTTACTGGTTGAAGTTCTTTTTTTTAAGTTATTTTAATGCGCGAGTGAGTTTTCACAGTTAATTACCTTGTAGTATTATTGATAACAAAAAAGCTACATTAATTAGAATTTAAAACACCCATATAGACCCATACAATGGATCCATCTATGTCCCAAACTTCAGGTTAGAAGCGTGCACATCTCCACAGCCATAGTCGAAACCACAACTTTGCGATTGGAAGTCCAGTCACCGGACAACTAGGCCACATACGCTCTGATAGAGTATAAACAAGGAAAAGTTTTCTCTAACCAGATTAGAGAGTAGATACCTACCTAAGTGCTCTAATTTTTTCCTATCCGCAATAAATAAAACATATCCGAACGCAGGTTGGTTGACTGATTTAGTCTGATCTACACGCGCGTACCTTAAGCAATTTGGTCGGAGAACATATCGCTATCTCTGTCATCTCGCATCGATAAGAGCGGGAGAGCTAGATCAGCGAGGACTGACCTGTAGTGCAATTCTCGTATTTTTCCTCGATCACGATTACGTTTTGGTTTGGCTTACGCTCGAGTTTAGTCGAGTTCAAAAATTACCAGAATACCGTTTGTTTGAGAAGAGTAATTTTAGTTTGTTTGTTTACGAGAATACGCTTTGACGATTCCGAGCCGTTTGACGTACTGCTGAAATTCGATAATAACACGAGAACGATAGTAATAAGAGAGTTTGGACTAAGTTGAGACTTTTTTAGTATCGACGAAAATACGAGAATTGCACTACTGCCCCCCGAGCACAGCGCTCCAAGAAATAAGTGACACAAGACATATAACCCGCTGCGATTTGTTGAAACTAGTTGAGTCGCACGAAGTGTGACATAGCAGCCAATCAGAGCGCGTATTTGTTCTATATCATATCTTTCTTGACGCGCGTGCTGGAGGTACGCCCAGAAAGCGGTGCATCAGTTTTGATAACACTTCACGTGTCACTAAAATATGTACAGAGTGGGGACTGTAACAATAAAATAGATTTTGAACGTGTGACTAAAAACAACTAGACCTCCAACTGACGTTTATAATAAAACGAAACAACGATATGGACGACATGAAGGTGTAAAAGAGCAAGAGAAAATATTTTCTGCCCCTTACTGCGTAGCGGAGTAATTCTGGATCCAAACTGTCACATACTGTCACATACAATACTGTCGGTAGTAAAAGTGACAGTTTGGATCCAGAATTACATCATTTCTCATTCATTGTGGTGTGAAAGAGACAGACTGAAGGTGGAACGCGGCTAGTTTTTTTTTTATCACAATGAACAAGCGTTTGATCACCATCCTGTCTGATGTTAAGCAGCGATGTGGTCTACGATGGAGCACACTTGTTCAGTAGGTACCTATTCACCTGTTGTGTTTGGTCTGAGTATATAAATAGTAAAAATACACTTCACGCCTTTTAATCCCAAAGCAGGGTAGGCAGAGGCACTAACTAACTAAAGCAAGTCCCCACTGTTCACGCGCGCGTTTTTAACCCAACGTGACAGGGGGTGAGCCCATCGCCGTTATACCGGTTTACACTCCTTGTGGTGTGCGGGTTTCATCACGATGTTGTCATTCACCGTACGAGCGTTGCGTTGCGTACATAGGCTCTGAAAAAGAGTCCCATTGGTACACGTCCAGTAGCCGGACTCCCGCGACCTCCCGGTTACAAGTCTAGGATCCGACCAGCTGGACCTATGCTGCTATGTGTGTGATATGAATAGTGATAATGGGGACTTCACTCTGATGTTTTTTCTGACAGATTTTCGGACGTAGGACTGACATAACTGTCAAACGTTGTTAGGAAATTATGACAGTATATTTCTTCGCACGAAAATGGGTCGGAAAATCGTCAAAGGATATTCCCCATTGAAAATATCTATTCTGAAAGTTTTGTCCCTCCCTGTCCAGGGGTTGAGTTGCTATTTGTTGACATTTATACGAGTTTTAACCTTAGGCTGATGGAGCAGGCATTCTTGGCCGACTGTACGCATTTACATGACGACGGAAATTGCACTAGCGAATGTTGACTGCACTGTGTCCGCGGTACAGAAGACATTACGTTCTAAGACCCGTATTCTGAAACTCTCCTCATGCGCACAATCATCTCTACTCAAGTAACGTTTGTCTCACTCTAATCTTGTTTGAAAATTTCGAACAATGGGGAATTTTCTTTTGACGTTTTTCTGACAGATTTTTCGGGCTGAGAACTGTCATTACTGTCATACTTACCAAACAAAGTTTGACAGGAATGATAATTCTCCGTTATACAACTGATCTCATAGAAAAAAGAAAAAAAAAAATTTTTTATCTTTTCTCAATGCATTTTTTGACAAGACAAGAAAACTTGAATTTGCTCTCAAAAAAAGCGGAGGGAAATTTTAAAACGGGTAGTTTTACTTTTAAGTATTTGAGCTTTTGTAAATAATGACCTACAAGTGGCTAGTGCTTAAACATACAAACTTTTTTTGAAAGAAAGAAAGAAAAAGGTATTTATTAGTTCAACACAGATTGAGCACCCAATTATACAAACTTTTTTCGCAAAACTTTCCGAATGGCCTGATACAGACGAACTATGGCCTAGCACGCGCCTCAAGAAAGACATGACATAGAACAAATTCGCGCTCTGATTGGCTGCTATGTCACGCTTCGTGCGACTCAGCTAGTTTCAACAAATTGCAGCGGGTTATATGTCTTGTCACTTATTTCTTGGAGCGCTGTGCTAGGGGGGCTGCCGCCAAATCCAATATCAAGCGATACCTGCCGTAGTGGTTATTATTTCAGAATAAGCGCCCGAGTT
>SJJU01006469.1:0-10496 GCA_012932125.1 Conopomorpha cramerella
CACTCACCAATTGACCTTCGGTGTCGGCGGCTGCACCCACTCCTTGGCTATGTACTTCTTCTGTTCGTACTTGGCTCTGATGAACGCCTCGAGCAGCGAGTCGTTCTGCGGCCGCCGGAACGCGTCCGGCAGATTTGCCTCGTATACGGCGCGGGCGCGAGAGTTGCCCATTTGTTGCAGCGACACCTGGAATGAAGAAGTTTTACATGCACTCGCGTCCATAATCCATTTCAGTGAACCTTAGGATTTCAATGACTCTACGGCCACATTCAGCATAATAAGGGGTTAAGAATGTCAATATGGGTCTACATTTACAAGTTGTTAGCTCATATCCTGAATAAGCCTAAATCTACAGATTTAGGAAAATCTAAAGACCCCATAGTCGGGCTCCTACGACATGCCAGGAACTGCTGCATTATAATTACATCCCATATCAGTATGGGATACGTTCCACATCAGCAAAGTACGTGTAATACTTTGATATACACGTTCAGGGTTGATGTTACGCTCCCCTCCATGGCACGGGTACCACTAGACACTGGCGTGCACTGGCTTTGACGACAAGGTAGGCAGTAATCGCCAAGGATTGACACCTATGTATAGGTAATTTGTCTTTACGAAATATAGGTACCTACTTATCTACTCACCCACAAAACACAGGCCCTTCGTTAGCCTATGTCTTGAGTACAATAAGAAAAGATCTAGCAATAACTCTATTATTAGGTCGGGTAGCCAGAATACTAAGGTAGGCAGTGTCTTTTTGCCTGTATGGTGTGCACGCCACTGCCACTAGAAGTGGTAAGTTGTAATATCAAAGTAGACTCGTTATTCATCTTCAGAAAGATTTTTGGAAGTTCTACGTCCACGTACATGGGTATCCAACACACGAGTGGCCTGTACTGCCTCGTTCCAAGATTCTCCGGTGCTCGAGAATGTCTCCTGTTATTGGAACGTGCGCCAGAGGGGACGAATGACGATATACCTTCGGGTTCTTCCCGTCCCCTTTGCCCCGATGTGGCCGAGAACACCACATCCGGTCTCAGTCTAGAGGAAATTCCATGAAAGTTTCCAAATGACGTTACTACAGCTATTAGAAAATACCAATACATTAGAGGAAATTTTCATACCACTTGTTCAGGGGTCCAGGAGTCCAAGTTGACACTCTTCACCTTGGATATATGCACGCCGAGGTTCCGGTGTATGCCCGCGCAGCGAATGCACAAGAATATGCCCAGGTTCCATGACGCCCAGCGCGGTCCTGTGAGATTTTATATGTATTTTATTTTAATGGTACATAAGCATCCTGTATACGAGTGAGCATGCTTGCCTAGTAGGTATCTGTCATTTGGAAGTAGGTAATGTGCAGGTGCTGTAAGTGTATTGAGCAGGAAACAGACTCCAGAAAATCAATCCACAATCTGTAACACGATACATATCTTAACATACAAGTCGAGCATTGGTGAGATATCTTTCATACTTCTACTTCTGAACATAGGTATGCAGGTTTCCTCACGATGTTATCTGTCAGCTTGCAAGCGCTACAAAAACGCGTACATGAATATTTCGACCAGTGGGATAGGTATGATTAGTATAGGTTATTTATTTTATTTTAATACTTTATTGCACCAACAGTACAATGGGTGGACTTAATACCAAAGTATTCTCTACCAGTCAACCTCTCTACCGGTTAAGCCCTGGGAAATATTCATTGTCTTTGTTTCTCGGTGTTTGTCGATGGCCCAGACATAGGGCCTAAAGCATGCTAGAGGCCTATAGTTTCGCAGTAGCACTCTGTCATTAAAGCTGGTTTTAGATTTACACTCAGTTTAGTGTAGTCTTTATTCCAACTCTTGTTGAAATACAGCTAAAAGAAAAGTGTATAAAACCGATCAGATCTTTAGGTCTACAAAAGAAGCAATTCCTGGAGTCACCATATACCCCTATTAGGTACAGTAAAAAAAAAAAAAATACACTTCACGCCTTTAATTCCAGAGAGGGGTAGGCAGAGGCACTTGCTAAAGCAAGTACCCACGGTTCACCAAGCATATTTAACCCAATGTGACAGGAGGTGAGCCCATCGCCGTTATAGGGTTCACACACCTTAGGTACAATAAGAGGGTTTTTAAGGCAACATTCATCAAGATTATTTATCAAGATTATACCATTCTTTATAAATTAATGATTACAATTAAGAATCTGGAGTTATGGAACATATAGGATATTAAATCTTGTAAATAACTACCAAGGAAATTGATTTCTTGTGTTTTGTTGACTTACTCATGTGGTAATCAAATTTGTGCAGTTACATTACACAAATAAATAAATGTCATTTTGTTTACTACATCAATACATAGTATGAAACAAAGTCACCTCCCCCTGTCTGTCCTGATGTATACTTAGATTTAAAACTACCCAACGGATTTTGATGCAGTTTTCTTTACTAGATAGAGTGAGTCTTGTATAATACATGGCATATAAAATCAGAGAAACACAGTTAACAATGATTTGGCAAAACAATGTTTGCCTGGTTAGCTAGTTTAGTAATATGATATTAATGTATGATTTGTCGGTTGTTAGAAGGTGGAATGTAACTATTTCATTTACATTTTTATTATAATTTTTTTGTAGTATAATAAATATAATTTTTGATAGTTTTGCACATGTCACAAAACTACAAATCAAAAATGTTTGTAAAAAAATAATGTTAACTAAATAAAAAAATTTAATACTTAAAAGAATAATGCTTCTTAAATTTTATCTTAAAACATTATTCTTGTTGAATTAATAAACTACTCTGAATTAAATTTGTATGACACCTAAAAGTTAAGGAAAAACACATTGCAATACCGCAAAACAACAATAAGTGAAGGACATTAATTCTGCACAAAATTAACAATCTAAATAACTAGCAAATAGAGACCAAGGTTGACTGAAACCAGACTGTTCAAGTTACTAGAAACCTCATATTGGCAATTAGCATTAATATAGTTCTATAGATAAGATAATAAATATATATGTATGTACATAATTATATCTGATGTGCATGTTACATACCAAATGGCTAACTTAAAAAGTACAAAATACACTTAACACCTTTAAATCCCAAAGCGGGGTAGACAGAGGCTATTGCTAAGTAAATAACCAAAGATCACCACCAGCAGGTGTATTTTAGGTGAGAGCTCTTTTCTGTTATATATGTACCTTGTGGTATGCTTGTTTCATCATTGTATTTTTAATACCATATGAGTGTTGTGTACAAAGGCTCTGAAAAAGTGTTCCATTGGCTCTCGAACTTGCTATCTACTAATACAATGGCAATTATTGATGATATACCCAGGTGGTGTTACCTGCAGTTTATCCTGTGCTTCGGAGAATTTCAGGATAGGTTATTTGTTATTT
This sequence comes from Conopomorpha cramerella, assembly GCA_012932125.1. Taxonomy (NCBI): domain Eukaryota; kingdom Metazoa; phylum Arthropoda; class Insecta; order Lepidoptera; family Gracillariidae; genus Conopomorpha; species Conopomorpha cramerella. The sequence continues at coordinate 3,400 of SJJU01006469.1, forward strand.
CCATATAAGCTATATTATAATATTTTCAATTAGATAATTATTTAGTGACTCATCTATAACATACATCAATGTTCCAACGATACAATTGCATGAATAATCACTTGACCCAGAAACCAGATTTACGAAAAATTACAAAGGAAATTAGCTACAAAACTAAGTCACTATCACTTGCATTGCACTACTTGATACCTCAACTGTACTAGAGTTCAAGGACCTGAATATTGCAAAAAAAGAAAATGTCATCATTCCAATATCGTTTTCAAGGGAATGCCTGTTATATGCCACTATATTGCCCCAGTTTCCTCGTAGTAGGAATGGAGCTTCAAAGAAAACTGCGAGAAAATGGGAAAATAAACAAAATTTACCTTTGGCGTCACAATCAACACAATATTTGTTGTCCTCATCCTTGAGCATTTGCAATAAAATATTTTGACATCGGTCTTGAATTTGTTTAGCACGATCCTTCTCACTTTTAGAAGTCATAGTTATATTATTTTAAATGAAATTCACTAAATAAAATTATAAATGGGTGGTATTCCTATTTTTCCAAACAGACTTAAAACATAGACAATAGAAAATTGACAGCCGATTAATCAGTGAGGTGTCCTTGTCTTTGGATTGTCATTTTTTTAGCCCTTAACTTTCCTGTTTTTTAGCTTTAATTTAGTTTTTGAGTTTTCTTCAGATGAGTAATAGTAGTAGTAATTCTACGAAGGTATATAGGTATACATTGTATGTAGTACGGAAAAAAAACACTGTACAATATTTATACAACGCTGAAAAAACTCGCCTTTCGAGAACTGTGACTCTGTTAAAAAGTAAAATGTCACTGTCAGTTGTCAACAAAAACCTGAGACGAAAACAACAACAAAAATTAGTTTTCGATTTAGGGTGAATTGAAGTTACTTATTTATACCGTTAATTTATTAATTTAGTTACTGCTTAATCATTACGCACATGCCTAAATGTGAAGAAGGAATAAAGTGTTTATATTTTTCAATGTCATAGTTAATAAGTGTGATTTGGAATAATTTACATGAACTTTCTAAATTACATAGGTAGATAAAAATTACGAACAATGGGGAACCAATTAGTAGGTATTGCCCCCTCGCAAATTTACCCTGTGGAACATTACCTCAGTGATCATGCTGAACTTACGTTTGATCAAAGGTGTGTAATTTATAATCATTTATTACCTAATCATCAGGTGATTGGCATAAACAATCACAAAGGATTTTTTTTAATATGGCCTCTAAGGTGTCCCATTCCTAGACAAAATCCTATTCACATTTCCTTGGTTATTACCTGTCTTGCACCATCCTCCTTAATTTGCCATTGACCAATCAACATAGACCAACATCAATCTATCATCATCATCATCAGCCCATACTTGTCCACTGCTGGACATAGGTCTCTCCAATTGGGATGAAAATACTTCTGGGTCTGGAGAATTTTCTATGTCTTTTAATAGAAACTCCGATGACTTGTTAAAAGTTAGTAGTTGTTGAAGTTCCATAATAATAGTGTGGCATTGTGTTCAGAGCTATTACACCAGTCCAAAAGTTTTGCGAACAAAATGTTTCAGTTTTATACTGGTGTACCATTTAGAATAGGCTCATAGCGTTATTTTACTGAGGGGCAAGGCACTGAATACTTCAGATTGCTGACAAATTTTTCTTACTTTTATTAAGGTGCTCAAAATTGATACTGAACTATAAATAATTAACTAGGTGGCAAGCAATGGTTGCAGTGATACTGGGCACAACAAGGCCCTGTAGAGCCCCACAACAAATAAAAAAAATCAATCCATTTTCATTCTGAGGCACAGCCGGGTAGAGGACATGAAGATTGTGTGTCCTCATCTTACGGTTTTTATGTGTCTCCTGGCTGACTTTAGCAGTAATTCATACTTCTACTCTAACTGTAACCTAGTATGAGGTTATACCTCGTGTATTGTTATACTTATATACTGTATTGTTATACCTCATGATTCAGAGCTTGGGTATCAGTGGCATTACATAATACCTATTAAATTGCAAATTACAAAAAACCCCCGATTTAAAATTTTCGCGTTGTGCATTTGATACCCCACTTGAACATATTTGTATAAGTCGATTTTTCCCCCCCACTTTCAACCCTCATAACTCTTGAACAAATTATCCAATTTTCATTTAATAAACAGATTCTAAATGTATGTGTTGTGCTCTTTCATTTCATACCCCACTTGGACATATTTATTCAAGTTAAATTTTTCATCCTCAGTTTCAACCCCCATAACTTTTGAGTGGGTAAACATATATTGATCTAACATAGCTAAGAACACGTTCAATCTAATCAACTTTCAAACAAAAACCGCATTAAAATAGGATCATCTGTTTGGGAGCTACGTTGCCTCAGACAGACACATATACACACATCAAATTTATAATACTCCGTCATTTTTGCGTTGGAGGTTAAAAAGAGAACATTTTATGAATCTGCTATGTATATACTGTTTCAGTTTGGGGTCAACTCGTTTCTTCAAGGTGGCTAGGGCACGTTGCAGAGAAGGCCTGGTTGTCGTCAAAGTATTTGCAGTCCACGATCCTTCGCTGCCGTTGGCTGAGCATAAAGAACGAATATTGAAAATAAAGGAGCAATTGGCTTCCGCTTTCAACTGCTTGCCGTTCCAACGAGTTATTGTAAGTATTGAACAACTTTTTTTTTAAATTGCACTGACAGACCTCGTAAAGAAAATACTGTAACACCTCAGACCAAACACAACGAGACTTGCAAGCGACGTACCACCTTCAGTCTGTGTCTTTCCCACCAAATTGTATGGAATTCGATGTACTTCTGGTTCCAAACTGTCACTTTTGCAACCAATTTGACAGTTTAGATACAGAATTATCCTGCTACGCAGTAAGGGACAGAAGATATTGTCTCTTACTCTGTCACTCCTGAATGTTTTACATATCGTGGTCATCTGGCTTTATTGTGAATGTCAGTTTAGGATTGCATGTCTAGTTGTTTTTAACCGACTTCAAAAAAGGAGGAGCTTCTCAATACGTCTGTATTTTTTTTTATGTTTGTTACCTCAGAACTTTCGCCTGGGTGAACCGATTTGGATGTTTTTTTTTTCATTTGAAAGCTGGTTCTTCCCGTTTGATCCCATATAAATAAGTTATTGGTCTGAATGCAACACCCTAAACTTTTGTCCGACAAAGATCTGATGGCGCGTTAGTGCTACACAATCAATGAGATTTCTCGTCATTTCTGTATACAAAGTTAAATTAAAAACGTTGGCAAAACTCGATCTGTTACTCGGCCCATGATACCAAATAACTTTCCTCAAGCAACCCTATGTCAAAAAGGAAAAATAAAGTATAGATTAGTAAAGTATAGAAAGGAAAAATAAAGTGTAGTTGTATGAAGAGATTATTAAATAATCTCTTCATACAACTACCGATAAAACTTACCGATCATCTGTTTTCCACTTTATATGATTTTGACATAGGACTCCTTGGGGGAAAGTTGTTTGGCATCATGTGCCGGCTGATTTTATAGCGTTTCGCCAACGATTTTAATTTAACGTTGTATATGTGGACCCCTCGATTTTATTCGCTCACTACTACCACCTATATACAAAATACGAACGAATCGTGGGTATTTGCTCAGTAAATGACTCTGCCGTCCGTCTCTGACTCCGTGTTGAGAATTAAAGGCGTGAAGTGTATTTATTTTTACTTGATATAAAAGTATAATGAAATGTATTAATGTGGAAGAGACGAAAAACTGGACGAAACAAGTGGAGGTCTTTTTTTTAATGAAACGCGCACAGACATTATTACTCAATATTGTTCACCGGGTGTATAAGCGCGAATATAACCAAAGACAAGCTCGAGCTTACCTTTGTTATTTTACTTGACGTTTCGACGCAGTTGCATGCGTCGTGGTCACGAGTGGACTCTCCTATACACCCGGTGAACAATATTGAGTAAGTGGAGGTCTACCTACCACTGGGGGAAACGGATATGACGTACATGTACATACACACTTCACGCCTGTCTCCCAGAGAAGTACGCAGGGATTATATATCTCAATTTGTCACGGTCCTGACATACACCTTACGATTCATCTACATTCATACATCTTTTCATACACGATCTTCGGTTTCGAGTACTTTTCACGCCACCTTCCGCCAGGACATCACCAATCTGGTCGATGTACATAGGTATGTCTTTCTGGGGCGACCTTTACTCCACCGGCCCCTTTCATCACCCATATAAATCTCTTTCGTTAATCGACTTTCATCCATCATCTCCATTCGATGGCTTCCTGCCAAAATGGTCTAAGCGACATTTAAGCAATTTTACAGGAGAGTGGCTTAAAGTTTAAATAAAGCAATGTTTTGGAAGAAAAACACATAATCTCTACCGCGTAAGCGACATCAAACTACGTCATACAGGTATGAAACCTAGACAAATCGACGCAGAAAAAAAAGGCGATCCAAACTTCATACTCAACTCATTTTGGACAAAAATGTCGCTTAGGCCTTTTTGGCTGGAAACCATCGATATAATTATGTACGTATATGTATTAAATTCAATTCAATGCTTTTATTGCGTTCTACAATGGTAATTTTGGTAGTAATATGGGGTAAGTACAAAAACATTGTAGATCCAAAAATAAAACAACTTGCTTTTTGGAACGTCGGTTAACAAGTGACATTTTATTATAGGTAGGTTGTACATATTCACACACAGGTGGCGCTAGTAGTCATATATTTTGATATTTATAACAGATCCTGTAGCGCAAGTAAGTTGACGGTTGCAGCACTCTAGATCTCCAACTGATAATACAAAGTTGACAACATCAGTTAACAGACAAGGCGGCCCTCTTGCTGCGTGAATACTGCAAGTACAGCGTGTACGACCGCATGTCCACGCGGCCCTACCTCACCACGCTCGAGAAGAAATGGATCACCTTCCAAGTACTCTACGCGCTCCATCGCATGCACAAACTTGGCATATGCCATGGGGATATCAAGGTAAGTCATAATATACTCAGAGGCACAATTAACCGCCCACTCGGCTAAAGTGGCATAACTTTGTTTGGCTAAATGGATCACCTTTCAAGTACTCTACGCGCTCCATCGCATGCACAAACTTGGCATATGCCATGGGGATATCAAGGTAAGTCATAATATACTCAGAGGCACAATTAACCGCCCACTCGGCTAAAGTGGCATAACTTTGTTTATAATAACTAAATGCTTATGGTGTTGAATGAATCAATTTGTTTAGTGAGTAGTTTATGATAGATTGAAACATTTTATGACCTTTTTTTTTAAGATACCCTCAATTGATAACTTTGCATACCTAATAGGCAGTATAAATAAAAAAACCGTTTCTGTATTTTCGTTTCAGGATGCTGTACAAAAAAATATTATATTTTTTAGATGCGTAAATTCGGAGATAATACGTAAAATGTGAAATATCTATGATGACGTCATTACTTTGTGCGAAATATGGTAGGATTCAAGCCTATCCTTATTTTCTTACACATCAATAATATTGACAATATTAGTGACAGCAGAATCGTCAGTTTCAAAACAAACAAAAATAGGTAGTTTTATTTTCTTCCCACCTTTTCTTGGAATAAACCTAAAACCACGCTATTTCTACTATCGATAAAAAATGCATCAACCTGAACGAGAGAAAAAGAAATGTTAGGTGTAATATTAGTCTGACTCGACGTGGCTAGCAAATAAATAAACACACCTTCTAACGCAAAAGCTAACAAAACAACGATCTTGCAACAGACTACACTTGAAAATTACAATTGACAGCAGTAAAGTAAGTTTTGCTTTTCTATCTATGTTGATCTTGTGTATCCATAACTGAGCGAGCTCCGCCTGAAGGTGGAGTCACTGGAGACCCGCTCCAGGGCCCGTGGACCGGGACCGGAGACGAATAAACCTGCAATGGAGGAGCTGACTCGCTCCATCATGATCCAGTGCGGGTCTATGATGAATGCGAGGCTGGAGGCGCTGGAGGAGCGTCTCCTGCCCGCGAAGCGGGGGCGCCCACCCCTAGCTGGCGACAGTTCGTACGCGGCAGTGGTGGCAGGCAAGTGCTCCGCACCCGCCGCCCGCGCTCCCGCTCCCTCTCCGTCGGCGGTGTTCCGCACCCTTCCTCCCCAACCTTCCCAGAAAGGGAAGGGAAAGGGTAAGGGAAGAGTCTCGGCGCCTCCAGCCCCTCGACCGGAGACAAGCCCTGCGGTGGTTCCAGAGCCGCAGCCGGGGCCCTCTGCGCCGCCCGCCGCGCCCGAAAATCCCAATCCTTGGGTAAAGGTCGGGCGACGCCGCGGCCGTAGGCGGCCAAAACAGTCGACCGCTCCGACCCCGCCGAAGCGGCCGTCTGCAAAACATTTGCGTCTGCCGCGTTCGTCTGCAGTAGTAATCAGTTTAGATTCTACTGCCGGGGAGCGTGGCATTACCTATACTAAAGTGCTGACCGAGGCCAGGCAGAAGGTGGACCTGTCTGGCCTCGGAATCGACGGAGTGCGCCTGCGACAGACTGCCACGGGCGCGAAAATGCTGGAGGTGCCGGGGAGCGCCTCTGCCGCACAGGCGGATGCCCTAGCAGCGAAGCTGCGCGAGGTCCTTCCGCAGGACCTCGTCCGAGTCTCCAGGCCCGTTAAACGCACAGAACTGCGTTTGACGGACGTGGACGACTCCCTCTCTGCGGAGGAGGTAGCTGCCGCCGTCTCTGCAGCCGGGGACTACACTGCTGCCGATATCAAGGTCGGCCGCATGGCTCTGAGCGCTCGAGGGGGCGCCAGCGTCTGGGTGCAGTGCCCGATGACGGCGGCCAAGAAGCTCTCGCAAGCCGGCAAGATCCGAGTCGGGTGGACCATCGCCGGCGTTCGCCTACTTCCGCGGAGGCAGCTTCGCTGCTTCCGCTGCTTAGAGCCGGGACATACAGGGGCTCGGTGCCCCGGCGAAAGCCGGTCGGAACTCTGCTTCCGATGCGGAAAACCGGGGCACCGGGCAAACACCTGCGAAGGTGATGTCTGCTGCCCAATATGTTCGTCGCCGAACAAGCCGGCGACGC
>SJJU01006470.1:0-37673 GCA_012932125.1 Conopomorpha cramerella
GGTTTTTTTACATGGTTGGTATGATAGTTCCATAAGTGGATAGGTCACCTCCTTGTATGTTTGTTGTTTTATTAGTACAGTTCAGATTTATTTTCTATATCACCTGGGTTAAAAAAATTACAGTTTTCGATTTTTTTTCTTCCCTATGAACCTTGCTGTCACAAGTAAAAAAACCAAATGAACAGTACCTACTTATAAGTAGAAGAAGAGCAAAACCATGCTATTATATTACATTAAAGCGGAAGTCCCAAAAATTGCAACTCTTTGGATTAGTATGTTGCATTAGGAGACTACCATTTTTTTTAATGTAAAAAGTTATGTTAAGTTTTGTTGTTTCTTAAATATATTACTTACACTGTTATAATAAATGCATTACTTACACTGTTCAGTTTAAAAAAGGTCTTATTGTTCCTCATGATAACTAGGATTGTAAGTAAAACAGTTTTTAAGTTTTTTAGGTGCAGTACCTATAAGAAGAATCAGGTCAGGTCACTCTTAGTTCAATTGCATCTTTCACTCTGCCACTTTCACTCCAAATGAACCATCTGCACAACACAAATTCGTAAAAAAATATACCTACATGAATATATTATGTCAAACCTGTTTATTCTAGGGGTAGGCAGAGATCAGTGAAATAAAATAATATTTTTTCGAATGTATTTGTAGGTGATTTTCAAGACCATTTCTCCCAATGAACTATTTGACGCAGTGTTAGGTTAGGTTAGGTTTAGGTGGCAACTGGCACTACAAAAAGTGGCACTAAGCGCCAGATAACACTTTTTTGTTAAGCTGGTGGTCATCTGGCACTAACTTCGACTAAACTTCATGTCATTTGCAACATATTGTAGAACTAGGGTCAACTGGCATGTTTTCTAGGTACTTATTTGAAACTTCTTGTTTTGTCATCAGTTGATGACTTGACAATAGTTTTAATATTATGAAGGTACCTCCTGTGAATTGAAATGTTACCAGATTTGCTTTACACTCTTGAGTAGGTGTCAAATATTGTTGTGGTAAGCTTTTTTTTTCCTTCACAGTCTGATGCAATTAGTTTTTAAGTTGTAACAGCATGTAATAGCCCTGCATTGTTGTGCAAGAATACATTTTTATTGATGTACCATTTATAACAATTGTGCCTAATTTTCGTTAAAATCAAAATTCTTCGTACTCCTCGGCAGGTTATTTTCTAGCTAGGTACTTTTCATCACACTACAATCAATGGGAGCAGAGTAGCGAAGGGAAATATTGGTAAAACGGGAGAAGTTACTCCATTTTTTAAGATGTGGAACTGGGGAAATTTAGGTGGCACATATTGGGGCTAAGCAAAATCCGAAGAGAGGGAGAGGACACCATTACCCTCAAATCGGGCCACCTAATGTACTTCCGCGAGGGAGACCAACAATCCCAAGGCGGCGTTGGGTTTCTTGTAAATAAGTCCCTGTGTAGCAACATTGTGGAAGTGTCTAGTGTGTCAACAGGGTAGCATACCTTGTCATAAAACTTACCGAGAGGTATAGTCTCAAAGTGGTACAAGTGTATGCACCAACCTCGACATACTCGGACGATGAGGTGAACCTGTTCGATGATATATCGAGGGCCCTCCACTCCAGTACTAAGACACATTACAGCGTTGTCATGGGGGACTTTAACGCTTAAGTGGGAGTACAGAATTGCAACGAATCGGCAGTAGGATCCCATGGATTTGGAACAAGGAATCATATGGGGCAAATGCTAGTAAACTTCCTCGAACGAGAGGGGCTATTTCTGATGAACTCATGGTTTAAGAAAAAGCCCCAAAGGAAGTGGACCTGGCAAGGCCCCGATACTATGACTAAAAATGAGATCGATTTCATCATGACGAACAAAAAGCACATATTCAGAGACGTCTCTGTGATCAACAGGTTCAATACCGGCAGCGATCACCGACTAGTCAGAGGCTCTCTGAATATCAACCTTAAGGCTGAACGTGTCCGTCTGATGAAAGCCAACCAACGATGCTCTAAACCATAACGGGATCCGAAGCTTTCCAGCTAAGTTTGGAGAACCGATTCGTTGAGGTGGAAACCACAGCAGACGTGAACAAGAACCTCGAAAATGTGGCTCGGGTCCTCAGGGAAGAGGGAATCCGCTCGTCACTTCGACCGCAAGGCGGGCTCTAAACCAAGATATTAGTAACCACGTGCGGCACGACTTCCGACGCTACAGTAGGTACTCTTTCAATAGAAAGAGTGATTGAGCAGACTCGGGGGTCAAAAGTGTTCGTACAATCTCTTGGAAGAAGCCACCTTGCGAAATTGACCAAAGCAAGTGGAGAAGTCGTCACTTCGACGCCGTCAGTCCTTTCGGAAGTTGAAGACTTCTATGGCCGGTTGTACGCATCGCATGCATCTCGTCTTGATCCCGAAAATGGGGACTCTAGAGCCACATTAAGACGCCACTTCACCGAGGACCTGCCAGAAGTCAGTGCTGGCGAAATTGGGATCGCTCTTAGACAGCTCAAAAACGGAAAAGCTCCAGGAGAGGATGGCGTTACAACAGAACTATTAAAGGCTGGAGGTAAACCGATTTTGAGGGAGCTCCAAAAGCTTTTTAACGCTGTCCTCTTCGAAGGAAGAACTCCGGAGGCGTGGAGTAGAAGTGTGGTCGTCCTGTTCTTCAAAAAGGGAGACAAAACCCGGTTGAAGAACTATCGACCCATTTCTCTTCTAAGCCACGTCTACAAGCTGTTCTCAAGAGTGATCACAAACCGTCTTGCGCGAAGACTCGACGAATTTAAACCTCCGGAGCAGGCTGGATTTCGGAGCGGTTATGGCACCATAGACCACATCCACACAGTGCGGCAGATCATAGAGAAAACTGAAGATATAACCTGCCCCTGTGTCTAGCATTCGTGGACTATGAGAAGGCCTTTGACTCGGTTGAGATCTGGTCGGTTCTGGAGTCTCTGCAGCGTTGCCAAGTTGACTGGCGATACATCCAAGTGATAAGATGCCTCTACGAGGCTGCCACCATGTCCGTCCAAGTACAAAATCAGCAGACACGTCCCATGCCATTGCATCGAGGAGTGAGACAAGGGGAGGTTATTTCCCCGAAATTGTTCACAAATGCAATGGAGGATATGTTCAAGACGCTGCATTGGAAAGGACGTGGCATCAACATCAATGGCGGACACATCTCTCACTTGCGATTTGCAGACGACATCGTCATCATGGCAGAAACGCTGCAGGACCTTCAACTGATGTTGAATGACCTAGCTGATTCTTCTCTACGGATCGGCCTACGGATGAACTTGGATAAACCAAGGTCATGTTCAATGAACATGTTCTACCGGAACCGATTTCAGTACACGGCACCGTTCTCGAAGTTGTTAAAAAATACGTATAACTTGGGCAGACATTGCAGTTGGGTAGAAACAACTTCGAGGACGAGGTAAACAGAAGAATTCAGCTGGGTTTGGCAGCATTTGGGAAGTTACGTCGAGTCTTAACATCAGCGATCCCACAGTGCCTGAAGACAAAGGTCTTTAATCAGTGTGTCCTACCTGTAATGACATACGGAGCTGAGACGTGGACACTGACGGCACGGCTGGCCCACAAGCTCAATGTCGCACAGCGTGCTATGGAAAGGGCTATGCTCGGCGTTTCTCTGAAGGATCGAATCAGAAATGAAGTGATCCGCCAGAGAACCAAAGTCATCGACATAGCTCATCGTTTTAGCAAGCTGAAGTGGCAGTGGGCCGGCCATATTAGTCGTAGAACCGATGACCGTTGGGAAAACGAGTTCTCGAGTGGAGACCGCGTCTCGGCAAACGGAGTGTAGGACGCCCTCAGGCAAGGTGGACTGATGATCTACGTAAGATGGCTGGCAGAAGCTGGATGCGAGAAGCCGAAAACAGATCACAGTGGCGTGCAATTGGAGAGGCCTATGTCCAGCAGTGGACATGTATGGGCTGATGATGTGCCTAATGTCCTTGGAATTGTACAATGTATGAATAATAATATAATATTACTCTCTAAATAAACACGTAGTGAGATCTCTCCTAGATAATATTCCAAGAGAGGAACAATTTATAAATGTAATTTTAAACATAGTTTTAGTGTTATATCACAAGTTCCAATAACGGAACAAGTGTAACAAGTAATAAAATAACTCTTCCTTGGCTTTGTTATCAATGGTTTATTCCATTTCTGTGGGAATTGCAGAGATAATGAAAATGAATGAAAACCATCTAGTAGTATGTGTGGCAATTTGCAAATACATAAATGCAAATCTTTCCTGTTAATAATACTCAATATACAAATTACATTTGAACAGAGCAGCCAAATTTCAAGGGAGTAATATTACATTGAATACAATATACAGCATTGAAATCAACCAGTATGCAAATAGATGACAGTGTATAGTATATTATGTTGTGTTAAAGAATCATAATAAAGACTTGATGCATTTCCCTAAAAAGGTTTGAAGAAGAGTCCGAAGGAGAAAGAAGAATGGCAGTGAGGCAAGAAAGCCCAGGCTCTTTACCTCCTGGGGCACTACATGATTTCAGGAGCCCACAAGCTCCTTCAGCATTTGAAGACTTTGATGATGTAGTAAGTATATTGTTTGTCTGTTTACACAAAACATGAATGGTAAGAAAATAAATGAGCTGTATGTAGCATACCATATTGTGTGTGCCACCTGGTTATAATAACTCTGCATTAACTTTGAGATACATAGGTACGTGTAGAGGTTTGCATACCAGTTGCAAAAGTGCAAAAGTGGATTCATGGATACATTCCAAAATGTAGGTACTAAATAATATAATTTGATCTTCATACTTGAATTGATTCATAACACCCCATTGTCTTTCAATGCAATGCTAAGGAATTAGCATTTTCTGTTAATAGGTTCTCCTTCTTTCCTGCTGCCTGTGTGTATTTGTTTGTGTAATATTATCAAGCAACAAGTACACTTGTATTATATTAAAATATCTGTATTTCACCTTGTACATCCCAAAGATTTCACGTTTGATGTAATCATTCCATAATAAACAATTTATTAGCTAAGGGATTTTATTAATTGTATCAAGAACATGGGACATCGACTAATAAGCGTGAAGTGTATTTAAATTAAGAAAAAACACTGTTCACTAACATTACAAACACACAGACACAGGCGGATTTCAATTTTTTAGCTTCATGAGACATATGTACGGTAACTAAAGTATTTTTATAACTAAAACTGTGTGGTACTTTAAAATATATTTGTTTTATTTTGCAGGATGATTTTGAGGATGCTGAAGAAGAGCAAACTCCTGTGTAAGTTTTTCAAAGACAATGCTAGTGCATCTGCTACTATTTCTAGAAGATGAAACCAATATACAGGGTGTCCCAAAATAGGCACGTCACACTGACACCCGTACCGTCTAAGTCCCATCTACCTACGATTTCAGTGTGACGTGCCTATTTTAGGATGCCCTATAGGTATAGTTGATATGAAGTAAATAATTATTCTATTTTGTCTAGCATCATCATATTCCTGCCCTTATCCCACAATAGGTGGGGTCGGCGCAACATGTTTCTTTTCGCCATTAATCTCTATCATTCGTCATCTCTGCAGTTAAACCTTTCACGCACATATCATTTTTCACACATTCCATTCATACCTTCTTTGGTCTCCCTCTTCCCTTGTATCCTTCCACATTCATGCTCACCACTTTCCTTGTTACATGGTTTTCATCCCTCCTCATGACGTGCCCAAACAATCTTAATCTGTTACTCCTAATCTTTTCTGTCACTGGTGCTACTTTCAGGCTTCCTCTTATGTACTCATTCCTAATCCTACCCATTCGAGTAACTCCACACATCCATCGTAACATTCGCATCTCTGCCACATGTATTCTTTCATCCATCACCTTTGTTCCCTAACATTCAGGTCCATACATTAAGACAGGTCTGATGACAGTTTTATAAATTTTGCCCTTCAAAGTTAGGGGCATTCTCCTATCACATATTATTCCAGAGACCTGTCTCCATTTCATCCATCCTGCATTTATCCGGTTCCGCACGTCCCTGTCAATGTCGTCGTCGTTTTGGATAAGTGAACCGAAGTAACGGAAGTCGGGGCAGACTGGTAATGGCTCACCATTAAGGGTTATGTGTGAGAAATTGGAGGTTCCTCCAAAGTCACAAAACAGATGTTCGGTTTTGGTCCTGCTTATTTTTAAACCTACACCCTCCAGTCTGGTGCGCCATTTTTCCAGCCTACCCTGGACCTCGGAAGCACTTTCACCAACAAGAACAATGTCGTCAGCAAAGAACATACACCAGGGTGCCTCCTCCTGTATGTCTGATGTCAACGCATCCATTATTAGGAGGAACAGATACGGGCGTAGAGCCGATCCCTGATGTAGGCCCACTGATACACTGAACTTATCGGTTACCCCGGCTTCGGACCGGACTTGTGTACAGGCTTGGCTGTACATGGCCCGGATAAGCTGCAAGTATTTCCCAGGCACTCTTCTCTTGCAAAGCCCACCACAGAACCTCTCGGGGTATTCGGTCATATGCTTTTTCAAGATCAACGAACACCGTGTGCAAGTTTTTACGAGCTCTTCTGTACTTTTCGCACAATTGGCGAAGTGAAAAAATGGCATCCGTTGTACCTTTCCCAGGCATAAACCAGAATTGATTCTGTGTTATGGTACTCTCCTCTCTCATGCGTCTTTAAATCACTTTCTCCCATACTTTCATACTATGAGACATCAGCTTTATTCCTCGGTAGTTGCCGCAGTCCTGTACATCACCCTTGTTTTTGAAGATGGGCACCAGGCAACTGTTGCACCATTCCTCGGGAATTACCTCTCCTTGCAGCAACTTATTGAAGAACAGCGTCAGCCACTTCCATCCATCCGCTTTCAAATACTTCCAGACTTCTACAGGTATATCATCTGGTCCGCTCGCCCTTCCATTCTTCATACCTTGCACAGCCTTTCTCACTTCTTCCAAAATCACCTCCTGGACCATTCCGATGTTAGGATGATTTAAACCTAACTCTCCGCTCCATTCATTCTCCTCATTCATAAGTCTTTCAAAATAATCCTTCCAGCGAATTTTCACATCCTCATCACTCGTCAAAACCTTTCCTGCATCATCTTTTATACATCGGACACGCATTATGTCTCTTGCATTTTTCTCTCGTTCCTTCGCTATCCGGTACAGATCTTTCTGTCCCTGTGGGCCTTCAAGTGATTTGTACAGTTGATCTTGTACTTGGGCCCTGGCAATAGCTTTCTTTTTCGCTTCTTAGCTTCCCTCTTACATTCATCGTATAGCTTTCTTCTCCTTTCTTTCAACAGCATACACCTTGCGTCCACACTCTTCCATTCCTGCTTCTTTTTTCTCAAAATACTCTGCACATTTGAATCCCACCACCAAGTTTCTTTATTAATCTTTCCTTTCCCTTTTGTTTCTCCGAACACTTCCTTCGCTGATGCTCTCATACACGTTGCCATTTCGTACTGACATTCCGATCATATCTTGCATGTCTTATCATTTTCTCTACAACCTTACGTCTGAATTTCCTTGCATACTCTTCTCTACCTAGCAAATACCACTTTATTTTGGGTGGGAGTTTAGGTTTCCATGAGTTGTCCTGGACTTTAAATTTTAAATCGGTGACTAAAAGGCGGTGTTGCGATACGACAGCTTCTCCTGGTACTTCTATTTAGGCTAGCGTTTACCCCAATTCCCAAGCCGCTTGCGCGAAATAACCTAGGGTTTGCGATCTTTTATCTCGGATTCGATTTGATTTGGCTATAGAAACCGATGGTAGAGTGTCAAGCGCGGAGTCAGCTTAACTTTTAGAGTTTCGCACCCCACCATACAACCCAATCGACACTTATGTTAATTACGCAGCCCATTTTGTTACGAGTGATTCATCAAGTCATTTACCAATGTGCTAATGCGAGACAAGAAATAATCGTATTTCACGATTTATCAGCAGGATTTATTGTTAACTAGTGTACGCCCCGCGATTTCATTCGCGTAATTTCAGTTCTTCATACAAACTATAACGCCCTATATATAGCGACGCGACCAACATGATCGGGGTAAAAAGTATCCTATGTCCGTCTCCCGGTTCTAAGCTACCTCCCCACCAATTTTCAACCAAATCGGTTCAGCCGTTCTTGAGTTATAAATGGAGTAACTAACACGACTATCTTTTATATACTGGATAACTGTATCAACAACAGTCTTGGGGAAAATATTCAGTCCCTGTAAATTCACTAAACTATGCATCTATTGTTATCATTTTATCCACATCTCAAATGGTGAGAAGAATACAACAGCCTCTAGTCGCGTAAACTAGCTGTGTATCTCGCAGTACGCTGCTGTAAAGTTGACATAATGGAAGGGTTGTCACTGAACATAATAAAAATTAGGCCACGTGAGAACTGACCATATAGAACTGACATAATCATCGCCTCTAAAGGTTTTACCATTAAGGATGGAGGTAAGTTGGTAAATTGGTACCTATGTAAAATATAGGTGTTAAAATTAAATTCAGTCACTGATATTTTGCTCGGGGCTTAATTCTTAATGCCATCTGTGTGATACTAATCCGTCGCCGACCCCATTGCGGCAGGGGTCCATGATGATTAGATAAATGTTCTGAATATCCTTAGGTCGTCGATGGAGTTGCAGACAGCTTTCGACGACTGCGAGGTCGCACTGCGCAAATTTTTTAACAACGACGTCACAGGCGCTTTAAATATTATGAAACCATGGTAAGTGAGTAGATAGTACCTCCGTATAAATTGTGTGTATATACATATATGTATGTTATTTTAATAAAATTTGTATTTTCTAGGGGTCGGACGTCTCTATATCATAGCCTCGGCATGTCTATATTTGAGTTTATACCAGCAATCCTGACGTTTGATCAAAAGCAAATTGCAGCTGCGTTGGATGCCATAAAAATATGCATTTCCATTTGCAACCAGCACCGCAGAAATTACTCTTTGATTGAAAGTATTGGAACCATGATAAAGAAGGTAATTTACTAATATAAGACCGTAGTTACGGTGTGCTTAAGTTGAAATACAGAGCCCCTTATTAAAAACAAAAATTGTACAATGTGTAACATACTCAGCATGCTTAGCACGCGCATCAAGAAATACGGACTGTGATTGTTTGTTATGTCACGCTTCGTGAACTAAGCTTGTTAGAACATATCGCAGCGCCTTATATGTCTCGTCACTTCTCTCTTAACTTCTCTATCAGGTGACATTTCCTTAACGTGTTTCTAAGACAAGCCAAAGACGCGCTTTGGACACATCGTGGGTCACTTCTGGCACTGGCTGAAAATCAGTGTTGTCGGTGCAAACCCCAACATAATGCTGAGCCAGCTGCCTTTTTGCAGCCAAAAATTTAACATTTTACTTGTTCACATAATTCCTTTTTATTTCTGTGCTTCTTGTGTATATCGTTGTTTTTTATTTTTGTGTTTTTATGTTGACTTTTGTGTTTATCTTTGTTTCTGTTTTTTTTTTCTATGTTAAACTCTGTCTTTTAGGGATCACAAGGATGTTCACCCACAAACTGGTTTTGGTGGTTCACGTTACATATTTTTTTCTTTGAACGCTAAAATAAAACAATGGAATTATTTCAGATCTATCAAACTCCTTTAGCCCATTAACACCCAGAAGAATACTTACTCTTTAATTGATTTTGACTTTTATTACCAAGTAATAGAGTTTAAAAAACTTGTCAGTCTCCGGGTACAGTGGGCGCTAATGGGTTAAATTTCACCAACGTCTAAGTATAGGTACTGGACATATTCTATTCATGTGAATTTAAAACAATTACCTACAACCGGTAATAGTTTTAAATTTTACCGTATTATCCTTTTGAGATGTTTGATACTAATTATGAACTGTGCTCACATTGACCTAAATTGACAAATAATAAGAAAACAATAATATTCGTACTACTTTGCATTTATGTTAATTGGTCCGCAGAACTCTGAAAAGGTCCCTCCCTTACTAGAGGATCGTGGTCCAACTAGTCGGACAGAGCAAGTGGACCACTGTCCCCAAAGGAAACTACTGATAACCCTGCTATTTTAATAAAAGGAAAATTAAAATGTATTGTGACGTTGGGGATAATGTTTGCAGCCCAACTACAGCAGCTACAGCGACCTGGAGGCGCATGCAGAACTCTGCTACGCTGAAGCCTTGTTGCTGCAAGCCGCTATGACAATAATGGAGGGCGAAGATCTCACGGGACTTATCCGGGCAACACTCAAAGTAAAAAACTGTTACAATTGTTACAAGTAAGTTGCCATTTTACTTTCTCCGATGACATGAAACGTATTTCAAGAAACATTACTGAATAGTTATATTGTACTACTAGGTAGTTTTTACGTTTGTTCCGTTTACGTTTGTTCTGCCTTATTAGAAAGGGTTCAAATGTGACAAGTATATCTCCCAATCATCCCCATCGTCGTCGCCTTTACGCCGTGCACTGGAAGAAACATAGCTGGTAGGGCTAGATGTTCGTTTTGGTGAACTTTGGGAACGAACATTCATTGCGACACGAGAGTTATAACAAAAATCTCATAGGCATATAAGCCTATGAGATTTTTATTAGAATGTGAAACTGGCAGTAAAACTAAGCAAACACGCTGCCGTGAAAGCGAAACCCCTACGTAATATGACCCTACGACGAAAAATAAGCTTATCTAAATTTAAATCAATGTATCTTTTTGATTTTCGTCATTGTGAGTGAAAATCACGTGGTTAATTTTATGACAGGGAATGCGCGAAGGTCCTGGAGAAGAAACAATGGGAGACGGAGACATCTAGACTAAACTTCCAGAGCGGAGTAAAGTTGGGCCTCGCCACCTTCAACGTAATGATATCCCTTCTACCGCCGAAGATCATCAGTCTGTTGGAGTTTGTTGGCTTCACCGGCAACAAGGTTAGTAGCTTATCTTACTGTACCTATACCAACATATAATTAAATTAATAATTATGTGCCTCTGCCTACCCCGCATGGGGATTAAAAGGCGTGAAGTATAATTTCTATTTATAGCCGCGTACCACTTCAGTCTGTCTTTTCTCCACCAAAATGTATGGAATTCGATGTACTTCTGGATTTAAACTGTCACTTTTACTACTAATTGACAGTTTGGACCCAGATTTACCATAATAAGGGATAGAAAATATTTTCTCTTACTCATTCATTACTCATTCATGTATAACTTTAATTCCTGCATGTTTTATTTTTTATATTGTTGTCTCGTTTTATTCTAAACGTCAGTTTTGGATTGCAAGTATAGTTGTTTTTGGTCTAATTTCTGTGGATTTTCACCACTGCTAACAGCGCCAAAATGACGTCCGTCTTTAATGTACTTAATTGGATGACTGTATGTAGGTTTAGAGAGTTATGCGGTTCAATGACTTGTATTTTCAGAACCTTGGTCTATCTGAGTTAGCTGAGGGGGCGAAGTCCCCAGGACTGCGGTCGGTGCTGTGCGAGCTCACACTGTTGGCGTACAACCTCGTTATATGCCACTTCACGGGGGTCGAAGGTGACCTCGATGCCTGCGAGCGAATGCTCACCAAACAACTGCAGGTACCTTCATATTGACTATGTGCACTGTTCCCTTATGCTGTTAATACCGCGACGGTATGAGTATAATGTAAGGTACATTACAATTGCATGCTCTTTGTATTTGTGGAGTTAAGAAAGCTATAGAAGAAATTATGAAATAAAACCGACCAAGTTGAGAACTTGCTCTACTGATTTATTATTATCCTAAATTCTTATGCTAGTAACTTACAGTTATAGTAAAAGTGCTGAAATGCAAATAGGTCAGACGCCGAAGACGATGTGGGCTAGCCAGCCCGCACACCCTTCCTCCGAAATCGCACCAAATTGTTTCTTATATGTAGGTAAAAGAAAATAAGCAGTTACAACTGTAACAGAAGGGACTTCACTCTTCATAATATATTTGTATGAACTTTAATAATAATTCTAATTTTCCAGCATATAATATGAATATTTTTGCTACTAGTAAAATATGGTTGTTATTTAACGTAACTCAAAACCTTCTTATTCTCATGATGCAATGCTTCTTTACAGTAAACCCAAATACGGATACATCTATAGTTCGTTCGATAATTCGATGAACGATCTGACATATGGAAATGTCACTTTGCAAAATAATGTTGCTAGTTTTTTATCTATAGGGATTGACATTCATAATCGTATAAATGAACGGATAAAATTAGTGAAATGAATGAATAAGGAAGTAATAAAAGAGTAGGTAGCGTTTGTAATCGATCGTCTGTTAATCGACAACTACCATCGCAACGCTGCCCATGCCAACAGCGAAACAGTAGTCAATATTCTACGACAAGGATATTTCATTCTCGGCCTGCGCGACCAGCCGTGAAGTACGTCGCCAATCATTGCCAAATATGCACCATAAGGAAGGCCAAACCACTGACCCCACCAGTTGGAGATCTGCCCCTTGAACGGTTATCTCATCATAAAAGACCTTTTACTCACGTGGGAATCGATTATTTTGGCCCAATAACGGTAGCGGTAGTCAGGCCTGAGTTCATTTGATTGTTTCATTCTTAATTACCAGATTATAAACAAATTTTTGAGATATTTGATTAGACATAGACACTTTGCTCTTTAGTATAAAGTGTGTAACTTTGATGAAGACGCAATTACACGCTTCTAAGTATTATTACAGAATATAATAAGTCGATTACCGTAAACAGCGTAGGTAAGGAATCTGGATTTCGAGTTGAGTTCATGGTTGGCTAGCCAGAATTTACCTGCCTAGAGATTTCTCACTACGTCGTGGACGTTAGTAAACAAGTATAAACCTCTGTAGTTATTATTGGCATTATAAGGTATTTATGAAAGTTATTAAAAAATATTTAATTTTTACACCAAAATCCATTCAATGAACGGAATTGAACGAATGCGGTTTACGAATTGCGATTTTTTTTCTTATTCTTATTCACTATTTTTCTTATTACAAAAAATGGGCACACTCCAAGTGTCAGATCGTTCGTCGAATTATAAAACAGAGTATAGGTCTAGCCGCCTAACACAAGGGTTTTGAAAGCTAATGTGCTGTTTTCCCTAAATGTGTCACACGAGAAACAATAATTAATTATACAGGGTTACTGGTTAACTCGACCTATCCCCGCTATAGGCTAATAGTAGCCATCAAGCCTTTTCAAGCTATTCGCCTTTAAAATTTTTAATAAAAAAAAATATCTATATTATACTCAGGTTTAAAGGTAAAAAAATACTTAACCAGTAACCCTGTATATTTTTTGTATGCCTATGTTCAAGTGAGCATTAAGCTGTTGATGTAAAACATAAAAAGATTACTGAAAGTGTTTAAAATAAATACTTGTTATGTACTTATATTTCCATTAAAATAAACATCTTACGTACATAACAAGTATTTCTTGCCTATGTCCAGCAGTGGACAAGTATGGGCTGATGATGATGATGATGATGGCAGGTGTACCCGAGCGGCGTGTGGTTCCTGATATTCCAGGGGCGTCTAGAGCTGATGCGGGGCAGACACACTGCCGCCCTCGCCACATATGGCCGGGCCCTCCACAGTAACAACGAATGGAAACAGTTCCGACACTTCTGCTATTGGGAGATGATGTGGGTTAACAGGTGAGGATCAAACTAAACATTAAGACCCTTACCAATAAATGCGTTGTCACTTGCACAAGGGTTATTACAGGTCTACTTGAACTGGTTATTCCGTATTAGGACATACAACTGACAAGTTAAGTAAAGCTTTGTGTATCTTCGAAATAGCAATTCCGCTATTATTAGTAAGACCCTTAGCGTGCAGTCTATATAATAGGGTTTTTTTTTTAAATTGATCGTTTTGAGTTAAAAAAATCTGTAGAGATGTCTATAGGCTAAAGTTGGGGAGTAAGGGTGGGCCTCGTCACCTTCAACGTAGTGATATCTCTTCTACCGCGCTTCGACGGTATATAATTGATCATCTGTATTTTTGTGCAGCGGATACTTGGGGCTGCAATCGGGGGGGTTATTGGTTCGACACCGTCTCTACTAGGTACAAATGGGTCTGTCAATCACAGCCTATGCATATACGCCGCACATCACAAGTGTTCCAAAAAAAAACAAAGATAAAGAAATTACCTTATTATCACATCGCAATGCATTATCAGTTTCTCTTATATTATCTCGTATAGTTTCAGGTAAGTACAAAGTAATATAAACATGACGATGCCTCCGTTCACTTATATGAATATATTAAAATAAGCTGAACCCTGCGTGTGGTAGCATATAATATGCTGGTAACATACGCGGCGCCGTTTCTGTGGGAAATTAGGAATGATAAAATTTTTCCCATCTGTTAATACAGGGTGCTAAGCTGAGTCCATAACAAATTGTATTAAAATCGCTCCAGTCGTGAACTCGCGCTTTACGCATTAGACGTGACGAAGTGATAAACGTACCTACACTCTCAGAAACTTTCGCTTCTTACGTATCTTATTGGCTATGTGCAAAGCGAGTAGTGGCAGACAGATAATGACCGCAGCGCACAACACGGCAGAAATTGGAAACAAATGCGGATGATCAGCTGTCAAGTGTTGATTGCAGTACAAAATCAAAGCAAAGAAATGGGACATGACTGTTGTTTCGTTGTTAACTTTTTATCGTGTTGCGTTCTTACATGCTCGGCTAATACTAATTTATTGACTTTTATCTCAGTTTGTGGTTGGAAACTAATATTTAGTATGTTGTATAGTTTCAAACCCGGTTTTTATTATTATATTAATTTTACAAACTATTGAATAAATTTCACTTAAATATTGTCAACAATACTATTTTAATGTTTGGTTTTATTTATATTTGCAAAGAAAACTAACAATGTTTACATTGTTATTATTTGACAGCTTCCGCAAATGTTGTAAACGCAACGCGTCGCCACCGTCGCGCACATAGCAATATTGGCGTGATGTATTGATTGGTTCGTATTTGTCATGTCCATACTAGCCTGCAGATGTCGTGGCGCGAGGCGGCCGGGTTCGCGGCTCGCCTCATAGCGGAGAGCTCGTGGTCGCGCACCGTGTACTCGTACACGCGCGCGGCCCTCCTCCTCCAGCTGGGCGACGAAGCCACACCCGAAGAGCAGCAGGAGATAAAGCATCTCATGAGGTGAACATGCATTTATACTTGGAAATTATTTCTAAAGCACTATAGAACTAAATAATAATATTATACTCTTAAGAGTATTGGCAAGTGATCTCATTCGGTTATTTCTAAACTGTGCAAAATATGGAAAACTTGTTACTGATCCTGAACTTGCTTCACAAGCTCTGTCTAACGGTATCAGTAATACGTAATCTGTCTATACTTATAATAAATCTGTAGAGAGGTCAATTCTGTACATGCAATATATTTTCAAATTAACTATCAGGGGATGATTAGTGATCGATACTGATGCCAAAAATGCAATCAGTAAAATTGTTGTCTGTCTGTCTGTCTGTCGGTCTGTATGTTCCTTATAGAAACAAAATCTACTCGACGGATTTTAACGAAACTTGGTAGAATTATTCTTCGTATTCCTGGGCAGGTTATAGGATACTTTTCATCACGCTACAATCAATAGAAGCAGAGTAGTGAAGGGAAACTTTGGGAAAACGGGAGAAGTTATTCCATTTTTTAAGCTCCCGTCGCGTGTGCAGCCTTAATGGTTAAAGTTACATAGAAATCGTGTATGACGGAAATATTCTATATAAAATTGTCTAAAATATATCCCGCAACCAACATATGTCTGTCTTTTACGGTTGATAATACTCTCACTCATCCCAAATTTTAAAAAGTTAACATTATTTTATACATATAAACCTTCCTCAAGAATCACTATCCACTAAAGAAAACGGAATTCAATTCCGTTTCGTAGTTTTAAAAATCTAAGCATACATAGGGACAGACAGCGGGAGGCGACTTTGTTTTATCTAAATATATAAAAGGAGAAACTGACTGACATACATATCAAACGTCTGAACTTAGGGACTTGAAATTTGAACGAACGTAGCTTAGGTACCGTAGGGGTGCACTAAGAAAGGAATTTCAGAAAGGAATTAACGGGAAAATACTTTTGTATGAAACATCTCAACTGCTCAAGTAAGACTCTTGAAATATAGGATGCAGGCACTAAACAATGCGAATGAAATCGCGGGGCGTCCACTAGTGTATAATAAAGTAAAATTTTCGTAATTTTTCGTGTTATTTGTGCTATAAGCATGAAACCACAAGAAAATATTGATAAGCCAAAATTGACCGGCGGATATCGCTCTACCAGTCCTTGGTTACACCTATCAGCATCACAGTACAATGTCGAATGTGTCACATCCTAAAATCTGTATTAGTGTCAGTACCTATCAATTATTGACACTATGTGAATAAATGTAGATGGATTTTCGTCACTGTAACCGCGCCACAATGAATAGATGAATGAATTTTCTTTATTGCACACTGTACATTACAAAATGTAAAAACTAACATTGGTAAGATTGCAAATGGCAACCTTATCGCTCAGAACGGTTTCTTCCAGGTAACCACAATGGCGCATACTATCTCGCTACACATCGCTGGTGTCATAGGCCAGTCCAGTTATTATAGAGGTTGCTCCTGTAAATATAATAATCATCATCAGCCACATAACGTCCACTGCTGGACGAGGGCCTCCCTCAATGAGATCCGTCATTTAGGGTGAAATGCCAGTAATCGCCACGCTTGGCAAGCGGGTTGGCCATCGCAGTGGTGTTGTGGTTTAACTCACAGAGAGCGCTGCTGCCCGTTCTCGGGAGAGCTGCCTCGGTCGCCTCTTACGCCCCCCATGACGGGAAAAGTTGGGCTGGGGTGGTGTACACATGTATTCTATTCGCCGTCACCACACGGCTGTGTAAATTAATAATAATGTGAATATTGTTTTGTACAGAAATGCGGCCAGTTACAAGCAGCGCATAGCCGGCAAGTCGCTGCCCATGGAGAAGTTCATGATCCGGCGCAGCGCGCGCTACGCGGCGCAGGGCGGCCGGCTGCTGCTGCCGGCCGTCGAGCTGCTGTGCCTCTGGAACATGTTCACCGTGCTCGCCGGAAACCACCATGCAGCTCAACTTATGCATACCGTAACACTGCAACATATTATATTATTTGCATCTATGGGCGAATGTCTATGCGTCTTTCACGGAAGCAAAGCTGAACGGATGTTGGAAAACTTAACATATAAATTAATAACTAACATACAAAATCATAATTTATAATTACGGGTCATACTTAAGAATTAATGCTAATTATAGTTTCCAATCAGAAAAGTGAGTTAGGTTAAAACATCATAATTTGTTAATTAAATACACTTCACGCCTTTAATCCCAAAGAGGGGTAGGCAGAGGCACTTGCTAAAGCAAGTACCCACGATTCACCAAGTTTGTTAATTGTATATAAAGATGGCTCGGCTGTTTAAGATCGAAACTTAGAAAGTCAGATTTACAAGAAAGGACCCCAAAAGAGTTCTTAGGAAAATGTGCTTTCAGTCAAATTTGCTGAAATGTATGTTGCGTTACAGTATTAAGTGCCCCAATCAAAAGTCCCTTAGGATGCAACCACCCTTTTCGAGACCGTTTCCGAGATACAATTTGTTTTGTATACGAACAAAATATCAAAATAAGACTACTTTCTCAACTGGACTGGATTATGTTTTCTTAAACCTTAACCTAGTTTGAGATAAGACATCTTACTTCTTACTAATCCTACTAATATTATAAATGCCAAAGTTTGGATGGATGTCTGGATGTATGCATGGAGTGTATTCACGCAGAAAGTATTGGACGGATTTTGTTGAAAGTTGGCAGTATTGTAGCTTATAAACTAGAATAACATATAGGCTATATCATAAAGTATATTGGTAAAACAACGTTTTCCATGTCAGCTAGTATTATAAATGGGAAAGTGAGTTTGTTTGTTGGTTCCGTTTTAACGCCGTAACTACTGATCCGATTGCTTTGAAATTTTGAAGACGTATAGTTAGAAGTCCGGTTTAAATAATAGGGTACTTTTTATCCCGGAAAAAAATGATACAAAATTGATGAAAACGTAAATATTCCTTTATACTGCAATATAACCGAAGTCTACGCGGGCGAAGCCGCGGGCGGAAAGCTAGTAAGTTTTATAAACAGTACGTAAAATATTTTACAATTGAGGGACACATACGTAATCAAAACGTGAAATAAATTGGCATTTTCATAGAGCATTGCATTGAAGTTTCAGTAGTAGGGTCGACGGAAACGGACTCGGAAACGGTGGTTGCACCCTAAGGGACTTTTGATCGGAGCACTTAATACTATAACATATGTATCAAAATTTCAGCAAATTTGACTGAAACCATTTTTTCCTAAGAACTCTTTCGGGGTCCTTTGTTGCTGTTGTTTGTTGTTAAAAACCAGTTGTGCCATGAAGTTGGTTCACGGAGAAGTACTGTATAGTAAAACCTGTGCCTGATATGTTTCTTACTTTTACAAATATGCTCCATTACGACCTTCAATCTACTATATAAAAATAAGTCGGTTTTTCCTCCCTGACGCTATAACTTCAGAACGCACGAACCGATTTCCACGGTTTTGCATTCGTTGGAAAGGTCTCAGGCTCCATAAGGTTTATAGCAAAGAAAATTTAAGAAAAATTTCAACAGAAAAGCGGGAATACGAAACGAAGCCATCTGGTGGCGAAACGGAGTTCGCCGTGTTTGCTAGTCTTATATATAAAAATCAATGCCACTTTTCGTTGTCATGGCATAACTCCGGAACGGGTGGACCGATTTGCCTAATTCTTCCTTTGTTGTGCTTATTAATAATAGGAGAAGGTTCTTATGAAAGAAAAAAATGACATCCACTGCTGGGCACAGGCCATCCTAGATATTCATATTAATAGTTAAGACAGGACAACGTCTGTCGAGTCCACTAGTCTATTATATAAAAATCAAAGCCACTTTTTGTTGTCATTCCATAACTCCGGAACGGGTGGACCGATTTCGCTAATTCTTTCTTTGTTGTGCTTATTAATGACAGCAGAAGGTTTTTATGAAAGAAAAAATGACATCCACTGCTGGGCACAGGCCACCCTAGATATTCATATTAATAGTTAAGACAGGAGAACGTCTGTCGAGTCCACTAGTTATTCATAATAATAAAGGTATAGATTTTCACTTTATAAATGAAAGGTAGGATATTAGACATTTATAGCGTTTTCCCGACAGTAACTAAATATTACGTATCATCATTACGTATTTTCAGATACAGAGACAAAATCTATCCTCCGGTAACTGTGGAGCGGTACTTTTTATTTTAAGTCTTATTTTACAATATATTTTAATTTCTATTATCATTGTCATTTGGGTAAATAACCAGTTATATGACTTTAATCAGATGATTGAATCTGCCCGCGAGCGCCTGGAAGGATCACCACAAGCGTGGGAAGGGGCGTACGAAGCGGACAACCGCGCGTTGCTGCGCTACCTGCACGGCTGCTGTCTCGCTGCTATGGGTCTGCCCAGCATGGCCATCGATACCCTACAACCTATACTTCAGTAAGAACTTATGCTTTTACTCGCTATGTTAACGTGATAATCAGCCCATCTGACATTGTCCAAGCTTCCACAGAATCTTTATTCTGTGGAAGCTCATTCAATTAGTGAGCAGACTTTCGCGTCCTAACGTATGTTGGCCGTACACTGGTGATAACAATATATTCCGTAAAAAACTGCACAAACAAATAGGCAAACTGCACTAAAAAATACATGGGTTAGTATTGTTAGCTTTCTCGTTTGAACACTCTTTCAATCAGTATTTTCAATCTAAATAATAAAACATAGCAAAAAGTGGTATCTTTGATTCGCACTTCACGCACGGCTTCACTTTTCTTATGTAGCGTTCTTTTTACTATTTTTATAGTGCAGGTTACGCGTATCAAATAAAAGCGTTTTAATTGGTATATTTTAGAAACATAAAAATACCTGTCCAAAACCTAACATTGTCCATGTTTTGAGGGGAAAATGTCCAAAATATAATTTGCATTACATGGTAAAAATACCTAAATCGATATCTGCGATATCGAGATATAGTTTCGTCAGAAAAATACATTCTATGTTTTTCAATGATGAACTGACAAAACATTTTATTTCAACAATGAAAAATACATCCTTTTGAATATGTCATACACCAATGTATTTTTGGGTATTTACTTTATACTAGCTTTCCGCCCGCGTGGACTTCGGTTATATTGCGGTATAAAGGACAACTATAAGAAAACTTATCATTCTTACGGAAAAGTTTCCCTCGGGAATATCAATTTTTCCGGGATAAAAAGTACCCTATTATTTAATACGGACTTGTAACTTTACGTATGCAAAATTTCAAAGCAATCTGTTCAGTAGTTACGGCGTGAAAGCGGAACAAACAAACAAACTCACTTTCCGATTTATAATATTAGTAAGGATATTACACATCACATAAAACAATATTATTTTTGTATATAGTAGACATCATGTAGGTCATTCATGGTCGATATTATGTTAGCCTTGAAATTTGCATGTTAACCTTAGGGCTCCAGTTTAGTTGCGATGGGATTTTGTTAAATCTCCGCGGGAATGGGTATCTTTTGTATGTCAATACTTACGTAAATATTTGCAGTCCTATAATCCAAATCGTTCGTCCACTTGTTTATATAAACAGAAGCCATTGCTAAATATGACATGGCTTGGCGTCTGCTGCTGGACACATAAATTCCTACGACAACATTAAACCGCAAGGAACACCGCGCGGGACAGCTAGTTGTTTTATAATAAGTTGTAATTTCAAGAAAATAAATAAAAATTACTTGTTTGCTAGACCAATACAAAAGAGGTATGCCAGGGCCGTTACAAATTAAGGACAGTGAAATTGTTATAAGCATAAAGGGCATTAATATTGTTCCAAAATGTACCTATATAAGAATATTTTTATGTTGTCAGGTTGAAGAATGAGATCAAAGAAGATACGTTTTTGGTTCCGTACGCGGTCTCCGAAATGGCAATTTGCCACCACAGGCTCGGCGACAGCGAGCGTGCTATCAATATGCTGCAAGAAGCTCGGTAAATATTTAATTTGATATTGTGCAATACTGATACATACCTATGTTCAATGTTTTGTAATAAAAATTATATTGTTTCAGAAAAAAATATTCGGGCTACGCACTGGAATCAAGGTTGCACTTTAGGATTCATTCTAAAATGCAAATGATAAGAAATAACAATGATGCATCAGTCAGTAACAATAACCGATAATAGGAAGGTATATTTTATAAGGTCCCTCAGCTACAAAAGTTATATTTTCGTAGATGTTTGTAGTATTTAAACCACAAGACGATTCTGATATAATCTACTGTTCAGAAATAATTTTTACTAAGACGAAAATTTTGGACATAATTTTTTTCAATTGTCATTCCACTCCATACAGTGGCATGCTATTTATTCTTTTATCACATTAGTTACTTCTTTGATCACTTGCTAATCTTTGTATATTTATGTCGGTGTATAAGAACACCATTATATTGAATATAATGGTATGAATGTTTCTTTCAAAGACTTCTAGCCAAAAATGTGTCAAAGGAATAATTTGTACTAACGGTCTGAGTCTTTGCTGAGCTCAACCCCAGTTCACGCGACTGGCTGTCCTTGACCATAGGTGTTGTACACCGGGCGCTTTATAAATCTAACGTCCATCTTATTTACCAACGGGAAGAAAAGAGATCGGACACTTAACGTTATCTAACGGTTTAACTGTTTCGATAGGAGTCGATTGAAATTGTACAAAATGGTTAACTGGCTGAGAGATCAATAAAATAATGCATATTTTTATATTATTTATAACTAAATTCGGGAATACCGAGGGAAAATTTATTGTTCCGAAATATATAGGTACTTAAAAGTCAATTTAGTTCATGGGTATAGAAAACAAATGGAGATTAGTTGGTTAGTTCAGGGTTTTTTTTAATGAATTGTTATGTTTTTGTTATATTTTAGGTAATTAAGTAATTGGGACGGGATATTTTCAATAAATTTTGTTTTACTATGTTTTATTCAATATAATGTATCAACGGGATTTAGTTATAAGCAGACATCTGAAAAATCGAGCTTTTTTATTTAAACACGACATACTGGATGGTCAAAATAAAACAACGCTGGTAAATTCGCCGGGCGACCACTAATGTTTTCCATTATATATGTCCATTTATTTAATTAAATTGTATTACATATTAAATTATATGATATTAAAGGTACAAATTACGAAAATACGCTGGTAAGTGTATTTTTGCTATTTAGTTAAGTACAGCCATGACATTTGGGCACAATTGGTTTATTCTTGCGAATCAGTTTAAGAATCTATAAACAATATTTTTTTATGTATATCACTAAAGACGCTCTATTTTGACGATGCCTGGTTAAATAAAAGTAATATTAATTTGTAAGTAACGTATTTATATCTAGCCATTTCTGCGGGTGAAAGCTGATTTTGTTTTGTTGTTATTTATTAATCAGCATTTTTAGACTAAATTGGTCCAAACATAATTATGGTGGGGCATTTTGCCACTAACATTATATGGACAAATGACAAAAGTGAACTTGCCATTGCATTAACGTGCATTTATTCGATTTACTTTAACTTTGTAATTTTGCTTTTAATATTTTGTTTTAATAATAATGCGAACCTATAATTTGTTAACCTAGTTCCTATTTATTTATTATTAGTGAAGTAAGTACAAAATGACTTAACAAAATGTACAAAAAGGAGAGATGAATGATTTCGGTGTACCTAAAGATTTTTATATGAGAATCTGTGATTACTTACGGAAATAAAAGCTTGAAAAATATATGTGTGTGGCAACACAAACTCAAGCAATCAATAATCAAAGTATAGAAGTTACTATGATAGTTAACTTCATTAGTAACTTTTCCATTTCCCTTGTAGCGAAGAGCATGCTAATGGAAACGGAATCGCAAGGAGTACTATAATTGCAATTACCGCCATTTGAACGCTCCCCTAGGTAGAAAATAATCACTAGGTATAAGCAGCCCCTTATTTATACACTATTCATTAATGTTTGCCCATCTGACTATAAAGACTGTTTTTAATATGTTTTAAATAAGGGGTTAGATCGTATTGCATTACAAACCGAACTAACTTTGTTTAGGATTCGCGATACTTTAGTCTGAAGAATGCCCGACTGGTATTATGATAATCGGGTATTATGCTCCGGAAGGGAATTTACAACTCACTGTCATTATGACCTTGTGTGTTTGTGGCCTTGTGCTTATAGAACTTAGCACACGTGCGTGCTACAGGAAGCTGCATTAGCTTCGTTCCGGTTTCCCAGATGGTCAGACCAGCTCGTTACTCAGTGTAGACCCACATTACATGTGATTCAGACATTAATATCCATGTGGTACCAACATCGCCACAACGTGTCTAATGCTTGTAAAAAAAAATACCGAATATTTTCGTAGTCGCAGTCCTATAATTCATATCTGTGTGCAGGACCATTTACTTACATTGTACAAATTTCAGAACCCGTGTACAACGAATGAATGAGTATTCTTACTTATTTACAATATGCAAATTTCTTCTTTTTAATTACACTTGAAATTTTAATATCGAATCATTGGTCAAATTTGTATAATTCTGAATGATAGTTGGATAGTTCATGTATTGCTCCTGAAGTGTTTCTCCCAGAGTTAATTACGTGTGATTTTTTTAATAAAGATAATATTAATCCTTATCCAAATGAATACGTACGGTATTAATTACTAATATTTATTGTAAAACAAATATGCCCTTTACATCATTTCATTACGAGTATCGCAATTTTTAAATTTTGCGTCGATCGGCCGGTGCGTTACGGCACGGAATAATTTGGAATTGAAGAACCCTAAGAAAGATTTTTTCCCCAAATTCCCACGAGAACTTGGGGAAAAACTTTCTCAGGCAATTCGCGGGAAATAATTTTGTCTGTAAAAATCTTAACCGCTTTAGTCGGAGACTTGAAATGGATTGTGGCTGTTTGGTTACGAAATTTGGTTGGCGAAATTCAAACGAGAATGGGAATTAGCAGGAAATAACTTTTGTATGTAATCCTACAAAACAAATTTCATGGCTTTTGTATTGTTTGATTTTTGGTATTTTTTACTACCCTTCCATTGTAAGTAAAAAGTTTTCACTTTACAGTAGAACAATTTGACTCTAATAATAAAGTACAACTACGAGCATGAAATCGCGGACCGTGTTTATATTAATAATGCTGTCTGTTTTAAATTTGGCACGCAGATTCCTTATACACTGGAATAACATTTAGGCTAACTTTTTTTAAAATTTAGGCCTAATAAGGAAATGCTTGAGTAAATTCGTTTTTTTTTTTTTTACTTAAAAGTAGGTAAATAAAAAATGTATATTATTTCCGTCTACATACTTCCTATGTTTGGATAATACATTAGATATACATGGACCTTTCCTGAAACAAATACTTCAGGAGCGTTATTATGTCCTAACCGCACTGCGTTCCTTGGGCAGAATCGCTTGCAGCTATTATCACGAAAACGAAACATGAATACAATTTAGTTCAGTTTCCCAGAAAGGGAAAATTGATTATGCATCTGAGCTATGTATTATGCAAAATAAACAAATTTAGTTGTTGTACTTTGAAACATTGAAAATCTCTTAGGTTGAATATGTAAAGCTTGATTTTTTATTGTTTGAAAGTACCTATTGTTCAAATTGTAATTACGAACGTGATTTGTTTTTTTTTTTAATAATTGTCTACAGAATAACCGTATACCTACTTGATTCCTTACTAATAAACCCCGGTGTAACTTATGACAAAGTAATTACAGGTCTAATGGAACTGGGTATTCCTTATTCAAAATTGGTACAACTGACAAGCGAAGTTGACCATAATGTAACTTCAGAATAATTATACCGCGTTTATTGGTAAGACCCTAACAATAAAGTAATGTACGTCTAATTTAATAAATTGAAAATCATTAAAATTGTCAAAAGTTTAAGTAACTAATTGTATGAATGACAATTACGAATATTTATCTTCGTAAGTTGTAATGTATTTAACTTGCCTAAACACATACTAATTGTACTATCTACGTTCTACTTATTTGAATTCTGAAATAAATATTATATTCTTTCAATTTCCATGTTTCCGTTATTGTAGACTGATAAAACTAATGATGTCGTGCCCACGCATTTGAACGAAAACTGCACCGTAGGTTGATACATCTTCTTCTAATATATAAAATTTCCATGTCACAATGTTAGTTACCGTACCTACTCCTCCGAAACGGTTTTATCGATTTTTACCAATATGCGTATTCAGTAGGTCTGAGAATCGGCTACTATCTATTTTTTATGCATCTACGAGTTGTATTTCTCACAATACACGGGGTACAAAGGCAACTTATTATGGCAAAACAAATGTTTGCTGGGACAGCTAGTAAATGTATATTTTTAGTATCAAGTAATTGAGGTTATTCCACAAATTCTCAGATACCATTTTATGTCGAAGGGGAAATTTGGAATTCAATAACCGTTATGGTTATTGGATTCCCAACCGCCCAGGGGAATGAATTACAACGACTAAAGCCCCGCCAGTGGCCATCGGAGGTGCACGTTTCTGGGATCTCCAATATAATCATTCCACACACCCCCGCATTGCGTCCCGAAACACGCGCTTTCTTTTAAGGGCAACACAGCCGTACAAAACAATAAATGAATACGCATATAACATTTGGTAAACATCGGTAAAACCGTTTCGGAGTACGGTAACTAACATTGACACAGTCGACCCACTAACCTAAGACCTAAAACCAAACTGGCTCTTCCGTTTACGCAATTACACCTAGTAAGTTCATCCCCTTTTAGCATGTGTGTAAAAATTTATAATAAGCTACCCAGTTACATACAGAAAGAAGACAATATTAAAAATTTCAAAAAAATATTAAGAAAGTTCCTGATAAAGAATTGTTTTTATAATTTGAAAGAATTTAATGAGTTTTCAGAAAGCACTTCTGTATAATATGCCAGTCTGTCTTCAGCAGCTTACTGTTGCTTATTTAAATGTTATTGTTTTTATTTTTTGTTACCTTTGTTAGAGTTTATTACCATAATATATTAGACTTAGACATAAGTAATTATTAAGTGTTAGAACTATATTTTGCAGTGTCCTAACAGGGTTTCATGATGAGACTTTAAACTTTGTAACACCATATGTACTCATGAACGCAATAAAGTATTTGTATTTGTATTGTGACATGGAAATTGGATATATTAGATATCGTAATAAAGAAATACTATGGAAGCCTAATAATAAATGGCTGTCCAATGTATGCCAATTTTATAGCAAGCAAGATGCGAACCTAACCAACGTACAAAAAGTTAATTGCAACATCAAATAAGCTATTTGCTTTTCCAAGTGGATTCCAAACCGTTGCATGCAAACCTACGCCCGTCCGCACTGTCCGTAACAAGTCCGCAGGGCCAGTGTACAAGTAATAACATTTGACATTGGTGTAGTGGTCAGCATGTCTGCCTCTATTCCGAGTGTTCGCTTTCCACCGCTGACTGGTATATGGTACTTTGGTGATGAGCTTTATTTATACAGGTAACATTAAGAACGGTCAGTATGGGAAACTCTGAAGCTATAAGATATAAGAGGATCTGTTCTAAGGAACCATTTCATCGAATTGAATAACAAGAAATACTGTATTAAAAGAAAAGTTCGAATATTGCGGTTACTTAACATCAGGTAGGATGGTGGTCCTGGCCTAATATCTAATTTCGATAGGTTCTAGAAATCCCGAATAAATAAGAAAATAATTGATTCTGGATAGCCCAAAGGTGCAGTATGTACTAAAAATGTCTTTTAAACCATTACAATTAGGTACGAAGTTTTGAAACAAACAATTACTCCGACAGTCATTTTCGAGGTGACAGAGATTCACCCAGTTATAAACAATAGCAGTTGGGTTTTACCATATGAAATAATATATAATACGCGTAAGTACCTAACTACTCGTATACCTCGTAGTTTACTTACTCAAACGCTTCGGGAAATTTCGATTTTTTCGGGAACTGGAGCAGTACCTAATTGAGAAATGAAGCGATGGTCAAGGTAACATAACCTCTGGTTTTAGTGTATTCTGGAAGCCTTTTTCGAACGCACTATCGAGCTGGCGTGTATAGAGTTAAGTGGTCATATTATTGTTTCTGTATACAGACCTCCGATTTTGCGGTGTTCGAATCTGCGATGGAAAAAGTCCTTAGTCGCCTTTCTACAAGCAAAAACAGGTTGTAGTAGATATGTGGTGACTTAAATGTTGACATTTTAGTAATTTTTTTGACAGCAACACAATTTCTATCTCTGTTTACTTGTTATGGGCTGGTACCTAAATGCCTTCCACGAGCCAACAAGAAAGTTCAATACTCAATATCTTTATTTCAAAGAGGATCATCAACTGTTTAGAATCTGATCACAGTGGTCAATCAGGAAGACCAGACCCACTCCAAGAAGATCGAGACCCATCACTGCAAAGAAGCTAGACAGATTCAGTAGGCAAATTGAACTTGCAATGTATAATTTCAACTTTAGTGATGATGACCCAAATAAAATGTGATATCAGCTAATTAATGTTATCCATGACCTACATGAGAGCACTTTTCCTATAAAAATATCTAATAGCTGTAAAGGTAAATTTAATGACTGGGCATCTCCTGGCTTGCACATTTCTCGCACGATCGTAAAGGTGCCTTTACGATCTTTACGCACAAAAAGCTCATAGCCAGGATGAAAAGTTCTCTCATTACGTCTGGCAATAAAGCAGCTAAAGCCCTTTCAATCAATTTAAAACTTGAAAAGTCAAGTAATAAAGTAAAGACTTTATGACAAATAATTAGTGAACAACCTGGAAAAAAATTAGTAGACAGAATAATCTAAAAAGAAGAGTAGGAGACAATAAGATGCTAACAAAGAAGATATTGTAAACAAATTTAAAGAGATATTTACTGATATACCTTCCAATGTCAACAAAAATTTGGCTTCTAGCGCTTCCAGCGCTGTACAATTATTATCAGAGAATGTTACATCTACTGAAGGTATTTTACATTAGGACAAGTTACTGCTTATGATGTAACAAAAACTTTTCACTCTTTAAATGTTAAAAAGACAGAGCACTTGTGGGCTATGTCCGTAAAGACTATTAGCTCCGTAATTACTGTTATAGCCCCATTTTTAGCTGTAATTTTCAATGTATCTATTAATAAAGGGGTTTTCCCAGATCTAATTAAGCTAAGTAGGTAAAGTAATACCTCTATTCATGGCTATTTTACCTGTATGTAGAAAAAAAATTGAAAAACTTATGTTAAACCAATTGCTTTTTTATTTTGTAAGTAATAATTTATTGCACTCAAAGCAATATGGTTTTACTCAAGGCAAATCTACCACTGACGCAGGTGTAGCTCTAGTAAAGCATATTTTTGGTTCTTGGGAGGTCAAATGAGATGCCATTGGCATTTTTTGCGACCTCTCATTGTGATTATGTAGACTCAAAAACATTAATTTCAAAGTTAAAATTCTATGGTGTGGCTGATCTGTCAATCATATTTAAATAATCACAAGCAATTTGTAGATATTGATGGAATTGTTCGCTGATGGCACCTCGTTGATATTTGAAGTAAATCGCACTAATGTTAATAAACAGGGCATAAATGAAACACAAAAAAGTCCTCGCTTGGTTTACTTGTTACAATCTTTTATTGAATAGTAAAAAAACAACATGTACCCTCTGTACCGTATGTTAAAAAGATCGATACAAGTAAGTATCCAATTAGAAAGTAAGAGTTTGGAGTTTATAAATAGCACTGTTTTTCTAGGCGTTACAATAGATTCCGAACTGCAATGGGCAGAGCATATTACTAAACTTGCCGTTAAATTAAGCTCGGCCGCGTTTGCCGTTAGACGTATCAGAGATTTAACAGATATTGAAACGGCAAGGTTGGTATACTTTGCATACTTTCATAGCTTAATGTACTATGGTATGTTGTTGTGGGGCAATGCTGCTGATGTAGGTACGATATTAAAATTTGTACTCCAAAAGAGAGCTGTAAGGGCAATACCTATATAAAATGCGCTCCAGAGATTCCCTTCGACATAAATTTAGAAGTAGGTATAGATATTTTGACACTTCCATCGCAGTATGTTTTTGTAAATGTATGTAAGTATATCCGGAAAAAAAATAATTTATTTTTGCAGCATGATGATGTATACAAATATAGCACTCGAAATAAGTGTAAGATTTATCAGCCTTTTAGTCGCCTCAGCAAAACTAGCAAGTGCTTCTTAGGACTTGCTATTAAAATTTATAACAAACTGCCCAAGGAAATAATTGAGTTGTCTGAGAGAAAATTTAAGTAAATTGTAAAGAAACAGTTAAGGAATACTACAGGGTTGATGATTACCTACATGATGATAATGCATGGACAAACATGTCAGCTCGTATTGATGTAAAACATAAGTAATTATTAAGATATCTAAGGCTAAACATTCCACATTACGAATGTTGGTAATGAGGTGGGTCCTTGCTTGCATGATCTGAGGGATTCAGTTACATAACCCACAGGGGGCATCCTTTTATTTTATTTAGTGTTAATATAATTTAGTGCCCTTGAGCTGTTCATCAGTCAGGGATGTATCCGTCCATCAAGCATTTGTTAAATTAGTTTTTAGTCATATTTATGTTAAGTATACTTAGCAGTAAGCCTTGGCGATTTAAAAACATGCCAGTTTCTTCGCGGTTCTTCTGGTCAGTAAAAGGAATTAATTCGAACGGCGACGATTACTTTTGTTTTTAAAGTCATAAATGACGTTCATCAAGCTTTGTGTTATACTACTGTATATCTGTATGTTATAGCACTTATAACGATGAAATAAAGAAATTTTGACTTTGAAGTTATGCCACCCAGGTAGAGACCGAAGGGCCTATGATCCTACCTAACAATTAAATACATAGGTTACTAGTCGCGATATTATGTATCTTTAAACTAAAGCGCCTTGTAGGCACAGTTTATACTTGTTCCGCTCTGTCTGGCTCAAAAATTACCATTGAATAATGTATGGTGTGTACAAAACATCAAACAACGCCATGGTAATCGATTTTAGGTGTGGAATTTACTCCACTTAAATAACGTTTAAGGTCACAGAAACTACACACGGCTATTAGGTATATAATTATTTAATGGGTAATTTTCCATTTCCATAATTTTAATTCGCAGACTTCCCTCACAAGTCGTCTGTCAGTTAACCACTGCTGGACACAGGTCTAGGCCCTAGAACTCTCCAATTGTATGCCACTGTGATCTGCTTTGGGCTTCTCGCATCCAGATTTTTTTTGGCTTCCTACTGACTACTGACGATTTAAATGAAATTTGGCAATACAGATAGCTTAGAGCCTGTGAAAGGACATGGGATACTTTTTATCCCTATCCTGTGGGACGCGTCACTAAATAGAGGATGTTATGTGAAACTAGGCGAATGAAATCGCGGGGCGTCCACCACACACAATAGATGTTGCCCCTGTTGCAGGCCTCATTTTGTATATTAGGTCTATGATATATAGTCATACATTTTATAGTGTTGAAAAAATATATACGGTCACTGTGGGCAAGACTTAGGTGGTTACTTCAGTGGAACATTGCTTGCGAAAATATATCTATGATGTTTACTATGTGTGTGATGATACGATGTTTGCACCCGCGGGAGAAAGAGGATTAGTTTACGTCTTACAGCTTCTAAAAATGGACTTTACACAGTGCGTTTGCGAAGCGTAGTAGACGCTTTTTCCAACCAATAGGAATCGAGATCTCAACATCTAGAAAAAAAATAAAACGTCTATAGGAACAATATTCCTGTATTGGGACTTAGGATTTTTTATATATTGAGGCCGTTAGCGCTAAAGTGGCCTAAGCCACAGCTTTTCATATTCCGACTTAAGTACTTCGTTAATTTACTAAAAACATATTAAAATAAAATCATTCATGTCAAAGAATCCATAATTTTAAGTACAAAACAAACATTTGGACAAAATAAGCTTCCACAAAATATCTAAACACATAAGTGAAAATTATTTTTCTAAAAGCTCCATACTGATTGGTCTAGGGTTACCATTTAGCCTCAATTACGGCACTGCAAAAGTCCATGCATATTTTAAGAACAGCTGACGACATCAAATAGGTACCGAGGAAATTGTAACAAGCAGTACTGCAAGAATATGAACTGCTGGCACATCAAAACTTAATGTGCGACATACTTGTGAAGTAACAGGGGTTTTCAAACTCCAAAAAATTCTTATCCAGATGTCACTAGTTGGTGTCCAGGGTGACTTCTGTCAGTTATACTTTAGTTCGTTTTTTATTATTTGGGTCAGTTATTCAAACTTCAGACACTTTTGTGTCATGTAAACAAACAATAAGTATAAAAATTAACAGTCACCTTTAATACTGACTGCTTGAAGTTAGTAATTTCGTTGACATTTATCCCCCTAATGCAGCTAGCGCCATCTGTCATAACTAAAAGAAATAACGGCCCTGAAATATTTCCGTGCCTTAGATTGGGGGATCAGTTGTGTTATGTCTGTGCTAGGTCACTTTTAGTCTGATAATAGTAAAGATATCTCTGATAGATAGATATCATGTACAGGATGCTCATAAGTTATTTCACCAACCGTAGAGTAGGAATTTTCGCCGGTGGCCAGGCAGGGTGGAAATTATCAACCATGGGGTGTCCACAGGGATCGGTTATGGGGCCAACTCTTTGGAACTTACTCCTCAATGATCTTCTATTGCTGCCGAAACCAGAAGGAGTGCATGTAATAGCATACGCCGATGATGTGACACTCGCGATCGAGGCCTCGTCCCGCGCGGAGATAGAAAGAAACGCCTCACGTGTCCTAACTCAAGTGTCAAACTGGGGAAAAAGAACCCGGTTGGGATTCTCTCCAGCAAAATCAATGACAATGACCGTAAAAGGAAAATTTCAAAGATCGCCCACAATTAAAATGGACAATGCCTCGATCGCGAACGTCAAGGAGGTGCGATATCTCGGCGTCATCTTAGACCAGACAAGGAGCTTCATACCACACGCCAATTACATTGGAGAGAAAGCCGCTAACTGCTTCGGTAAAGTGTCACGTATCTCAGCTATCAGGTGGGGCATCAAGTACCGCGCTCTTAAAATTATCTATGCCGGGACCTACATTGCTACACTAACATACGCTGCATCGACATGATATCACCGAGTCTCGGTGTTCGTCGTGAGGAGGGCGCTATTACGCACGCAGAGGTTGGCGCTGATCTTACTCACTAAGGCCTACAGATCTTGCAGCACCGCAGCGTTGCCTGTGCTAGCGGGCGTACTTCCAGCAGATCTTGAGGTACAACGAGCGGGAGAAATTGAGGAGGAGGGTACCCAGTTGGCTCCGAGGGAGCGCAAGCTATTAAAACATCAAAACAAGAGGGTGCAGTTGCCCACTGGCAGTCTCGCTGGGAGAATAGTGATGATGGTCGGGATCTACACAAGTTCTTCCCGAGTACTGCAGAAAGGTTGAGTTTCGGATGGATCGAACCAGACTACATTGTTGTCCGAACAAATCTTGACAGGCACATCGGATGCTCTTCAAGAGAACGACTTATGACACCGAGATTTATATGATATATAAGTTGGCAACAAAACAGGGACGGATAAAGATAATTTGTATGGAGTCAAGAAAACGTGTGCGTTGAAAAGAGGCCAAAAGCAAGTAGATGCGCACGTCTCCAGAGAATGGCCCGTACGCCGAGAGGCAGGTAGGGCTTGGGTGGTGGTGGGATTATTCCCTAGATTCAAAATCTCTGATAGATTGTTCAGTCCATCTTCCGATAATATCCTTTCCTAGACGCGATGGATGTAAGCATGTACTAAATGTATTCACACAATTGGTATTCTTTATGCTATGCGTTCTACGGTTGACACATTGTCTTTTAGACAGTTTTGTTGTTTAACGGTGATGGGCTCACCTCTCCTGTCATTGGGTTAAATCCGCTTGGTGAATCCGTGGGTGTATTGCTTGAGCAGTGGCCTCTGCTATACCGTCTTTTGGGATTAAGAGGCGTGAAACGTGTATTACCTTGGTTTTTTTGTGTGTGTCAGGTTATAGACTTATTTAAAAGAAAATATTTTTATAGGTTTTATATTAACACTCGTCCATGGTAAAACTTGTGTCAAGAACATTTTCTTTCACAAAAGAAATTAAACTGGTGATTTATCTAGGTATAACCTATGTTTTTGGTTCATAGAGTCCACTCTTGACCCACTGACTCATGCAACTGCGTCGAAACGTCGAGTAAAATAACAAATGTAAGCTCGAGCTTGTCTTTGGTTATATTCACGCCTATACACCCGGTGAACAATATTGAACTGTTTTGTTTTTTCATAGCGTGTATAGTAGATTCCCCCTTGAACTATCGATATCCGATTAACAAACAACCTAGACAACACTATTTTTCACCCATACATTAAAAAATCACACATACACGCGCGTTCCATTTTTGGTCACGTTTTTAAAGGGATGGCAGTTCTTCTTGTACATTCTATTTCTATGAATATTATAACGGCAAAAGTTTGCGAGTGTGTATGTATGTTACGTACGACTGGAGAGAGAAATATTAAATTTGGAATGGAGTTCGTCACCGTACTTGATGCAATTCCCACGGAACGGGCCAAATTTCGGGACTCACCGCCGGGTACAAGTAGTAAATAATAATTTCGTTGTCATTGACGCAGTATTAATGTAATTATTATTTAAAATGATTTACCAAACACATTTAGTTAGGCTTCACTCGGGTTGTACGGATATTATCGACGATATGAATGACATATAGGTACAGTACCAAATTTAACAATACAAACAGAAAACATAGAATTTTGGACATTCATATTTATAAAGCTGAAGAGTTTGTTTGTTTGAACGCTCTAATCTCAGGAACTACTGGTTCGAATTGAAAAAATATTTTTGTGATGAATAGACCATTTATCGAGGAAGGCTAAGTCTATAGTCTAGTTATACATATGTACCTATATAACATCACGCTGCAACTATTAGGAGCGAAGAAATAATGGAAAATGGGACAAAATCGGGGAAAATTGTTTAACCTTGAGGGCTTCCGTTGCGTGCGCTGCGAAAACGGTTCAAGATAGCAAAGATATATGTATGAAAGAATAATAATTATTCCTCTTGAAAGCATCTAAAAAAATGTCCGCGGCAGTATATGTCTATCTTTTAAGATTAACTTACTAGAACCGTTTTTATGGTAATCAAATTTTGTCGAAATTAATGCATTATTTGTTATCTCTATTATATAAAAATGAATTAATGTTCGTTAGTCTCGCTAAAACTCGAAAACGGCTGGACCGAATTGGCTAATTTTAGTCTTGAATTACACATGGAAGTCCAGGAAAGGTTTAAAAGTTGTATTTCTTCCAATACACGAGGTGCAAAGGCGACTTCCTATGGCGAAATAAATGTTTACAGGGGACAGCTTGTTATTCATAATTATAGTTACCGTTTAATAGATTTTCATGAAGTTTCAGGATCAGTAACAAGTTTTCAGTTAATATAATCTTGTATCCTAGGTTAGAACTAATCGAATGAGACTACTTCTCGGACTTAGAGCAAGGAAACATGAGCTGCCCGTCCCGCCCTGCCGCCGCCGCCGCTCCGTCGTTGTCGCTACGTCGTCGGTGACGCTAC
This sequence comes from Conopomorpha cramerella, assembly GCA_012932125.1. Lineage (NCBI taxonomy): Eukaryota > Metazoa > Arthropoda > Insecta > Lepidoptera > Gracillariidae > Conopomorpha > Conopomorpha cramerella. Next base: position 34,948 of record SJJU01006470.1, read on the forward strand.
CGCCCGCCCACCTTTTAAATGTACAGTCAAAATTATATTTCACTATTGGAGTTTCAAGTAAAAGTGTTTTTTTTTTCAAACAGGTCCAGTAAATTATCCTTCGCCTGATTAGTACCATTAGCTAGTACCATTGATGGTACTACTGATACCAACATGTATTGCTAGTTCCATTGAAGGTACTATGAATACCAGCATGTATTGCTTGTACCTCTATATACCTACTGCACTGTCTTTCCCCGAAACAACACCACATGGATTTTTGAAGTGACATTTCAGGTGGCCAGTGCAGTAAGTTATAATTTAATGGTACTAGCGAGACATATTGGTATCAGTAGTACCATTAATGGTACTAAGGAGACGACGGGGTAAATTAGGGGCCTAGGTAATTCAGACGAACAGACACAAACAATGAAATATTTCCTCTACTAATATCACCTAGTATAACATACTGTATAATATCGCGTTCCAATAAATATATTTTGTAACTCCTTAACTCTTAGAGATGCATTCTAAGAACATACATACTTGAAATTAGTAGGTATCGAGCGTAACACTTTCGAGAACGTAACTTGAGATAAAAGTTCTATCGTTGTCCCCGTAAGGCTAAGCGGTGTATGCTTTGCGACATTGATGAATGGTATTAAAATTTGCCTTTAATAAAATATTACGTTTCGCCTTAGATAAATCCGAAGTAACTTCTTAAGTATATTCCGTGACAGTACCTGCTTAGTTTCAATCAAACATCTGAAGTTAATTTAAATTTCCTAGACGGTACGTAATATCAAGTCCTTAAATGCCATTAGCAATCAAATAATGTAAAGCCATAACAGACAAGGTTACTACACAAAATCTTTTCGATAAAAAATACAAAATTGAGCTACAAGAGACTCCGTGGGAAGGTCAGAACACAAAAGACCTAAGAATATTCACAGATGGGTCAAAAACAAAAACAGGCACGGGAGCGGCCACATTCTCGGAAGACTTCCACATGAAGATTGCGATCACGCTAGGCCAACTGAACTCTGTGTTTCAAGCAGAATGCGTAGGCATAACAACGGTAGCAAGAGCGACCATGAGAAGGAAAGTACAAAACCAACCTAACCGAATACTTTCGGATAGCAGTCACTACTCCAAGCTCTACAAAGTTACAGCACAACATCCAGCCTCATCCAAGAATGTCGAAAAACATTAAATAAGACACATTACAATAAAATAAAACTCCAATGGATCAAAGGCCACAGAGGATCCTTAGGCAATGACGCAGCGGACGAAATGGCCCGCAGAGGAGCTGAAACTACAGTTATCGGAGCCACACCGATATAATTCCCCTACCGTGGAGCTGGCTACAGGGCAGGGACCGGATAACCGCAAAATAAGGGTTTTCTAAAATATCGGTACGGTTACATACCGGTAGCGCGAGGCACAACGCGATACGGTTAAGGTATAAAATTATACCGTTTCGCGAAATACCGGTATGGTTTATCGTAACAAAATGAGGCGTAACGGTTGTATACCGAAATAATATCGGTATGACTTTCGGATAGGCTCGGATCACGAACAGGGACTTATTGGGTACCGAAATGAATGGGTTTTATACCGGTACAGCGTTTCGATACCACTATGCATAGCCGAATCAGGTCATAGCCGAATTGAACCCTTATTTTATAACGGTACCGAAATCACGCTCTGCGTAGGCGCTAGCGGGGGGGAAACGAGAGGGTCGGAGGCGGGCGGCGGCGCAGCTCGCGCCGGCCGCCCGACACCTATAACTACCTATCTCTATCTATGCCCTATGCAAAGTGCAAAGAAAAGAGAAAGAAAGAAACGTAAGTAGGTAGCTACACAAACATGATTTATTATATGTTCTCTCCGTGACCGTGACATTCGTTCGTTCGTTGAGCGTCTGTTTTCGCCTAGACCGCTACTGTAAGTACTTATACCTACCTACTACCTTACCTAGGTACCCTTTTATGGAAGGTAGGTACTTGTAAACGACTATCGGGCGAATCTTGGTAGGTACCTACATTAGGTAGTTAGTAGGAGGTATGCTTTGGGTATATAGGAAGACGTACCTCTAATTGGAATTAATCAGACAATAAATAAAATATTCGAATTTTCATTTTTATTTCGTTTTCTTCAATTGATTCCATTGCAGATGATTCTAAAACGCCGAAGTTAGGAAGAGAAGACAACGACACGACGACGACGTATATTTGTGGATGTCTTCACCTCACTCACTAGCTAAACACCCATGCGCCGCCGGCCAGCCTACTATGTTTATAACAACCGTTAAAAGCAACCGAAATCAATCGGTAGCGCTACCTCTATTTTATCTGTATCGGTTGCTTTAGATTACCGGCTACCGCTAACCGAAATATTTCGGTAGCGCTCCCTCTATTATATCTGTAGCGGTTGTTTTATAATACCGGCTACCGTTCCGTTTGCAACCTAGCGATATCGGTATGACGTCATAAGGGTACCCTTAACCCAAAAAAAAATACCGGTATTAAGTCCCTGCACGAATTGGCTCGGGTGGGGTGGGTGACGCTTGCCTGACGAGCGAGTCCTGTTACCGCCCGCGCGCCCCGCCCTACCTATCCGAAGACGCCTGCTATCGCTCTGTACCGTATACCGTTTACGAATAACGGTATGATAACGGTATAAAATATCCGGCTACGAATTTCGGTATGAAAAGGCCTAACCGGTATAATACCCTTATTCTTCTA
>SJJU01006474.1:0-12586 GCA_012932125.1 Conopomorpha cramerella
AAAGACAGAGATCATAGACCACATAACAAGTAAGGTCATGACTCAAAATAGTAGAGAGATATAGAAATCTTCCACAACCATACAAAAAAATATGCACTAAGACATATTAAGGAAAAGACAGAGATCATAGACCACACAACAAGTAAGGTCATGACTCAAAATAGTAGAGAGATATAGAAATCTTCCACAACAACAAAAAAAAATATGCACTAAGACATATTAAGGAAAAGACAGAGATCATAGACCACATAACAAGTAAGGTCATGACTCAAAATAGTAGAGATATAGAAATCTTCCACAACAATACAAAAAAATATGCACTAAGACATATTAAGGAAAAGACAGAGATCATAGACCACATAACGAGTAAGGTCATGACTCAAAATAGTAGAGAGATATAGAAATCTTCCACAACAATACAAAAAAATATGCACTAAGACATATTAAGGAAAAGACAGAGATCATAGACCACATAACACCTAAGGTCATGACTCAAAATAGTAGAGAGATATAGAAATCTTCCACAACAACAACAAAAAATATGCACTAAGGCATATTAACATAAAAGGCAGTGATCATAGACCACATGATTTAACCTAAGCTATCTCTATCTTCCACAGTAACGAGTAAGTTTTAATTTATTTTATCATCCTTCAGCAAATTCCGAACCATAAAGAAAAACCAGCGACAGTACAGATTGTTATCCTATCTTACTAACGTTAAATCCTGCAGTACGGTCATTAGACCATCTGCATACCTAAAGCTATCTACTCTCTTACAGTAACGAGTAGTTTTATTTATTTATTCAATCCTTCAGCAAATTCGAACCATAAAGAAAAACCAGCGACAGTACAGATGTTATCCTATCTTAACGTTAATCCTGCAGTACGGTCATTAGACCATCTGCATACCTAAAACTATCTACTCTCTTACAGTAACGAGTAGTTATATTTATTCCATCCTTCAGCAAATTCGAACCATAAAGAAAAACCAGCGACAGTACAGATGTTATCCTATCTTAACGTTAATCCTGCAGTACGGTCATTAGACCATCTGCATACCTAAAACTATCTACTCTCTTACAGTAACGAGTAGTTATATTTATTCCATCCTTCAGCAAATTCGAACCATAAAGAAAAACCAGCGACAGTACAGATGTTATCCTATCTTAACGTTAATCCTGCAGTACGGTCATTAGACAAAAACACCAGCCCACAACCACTCGATATATGAAGCAAAGCAAAACTCTGGATACCTTCAGAGTGAACTTGACCCAATATTGCAAAGTGCAAAGGTCTAGGACGATATGGTCAAAGACACCTCGGTTTCAAAGAAAACCGGAAAAGTTAAAACTATATGATTCGTTTTAACTTCATGAAAATTAAAGGAAACTTAAAAAAAACGAGCTACCGCTCAATAAGGTCCTTGAGATGGAACTTTCCCAAGTTCTTTCCATCCAAAGATTTAAGAGAGAAAACAAGGGGAGAATGTTTATGTGAGATAATACATTTCTCATATTTGGGCGCTAGTTTAGCAGAATAATATTTAGAAGCATTGGAAAGAGGAAAACAACGCTTATAGATAATTTGACCTGCTTCAAGTCGAACAGGTCGCTTTCTCAAATTATAGTATTTTTTGTTATGTTCATAAGCCTTTAGTAGATTGGCACGAACATTAACAAAAATATCTTTCAGAGACTTCAAAGAGTCTTTGAAAGTATGTGGAGAACAGAACTCTATTTCAGAAGGATCAATGGGTTCTTCTGATTTATAAACAGAGCCATCCAATATCATTTCCCTACCATGAACCAATGCAAACGCGGAGTATGTAGTTCCGTTATGAATAGTAGTATTCAGTGCGCATTGAATCTCACTAATGTTCTGGTCCCATTTTCTGTGGTCAGAACGCACATAAGATGCAATAGCCCTACCTATGTCACGGTTTACACGTTCGGTATGATTAGTTTGGGGGTGATATCGTGGATTATAGAATAAATGCGGTATATTATACTTTAGAACAAGATTCTGAAAATCTTTAGAAATAAATTGGGGACCATTATCACAATACAAAAACTTTGGCACCCCATGTACAAGAAAAACACTTTTTTCTAAACATTTAATAATATGTTTTGTAGTGGACGAACGCAAAGGAAAAATTAATGTATATTTACTAAAATAATCGACGACCACAAATATAAATTGGTTCCTGTTATAGGATTGGGGAAAAGGACCCATTAAATCGCAAGAAATCGCTTCCCAAGGATAACTGACTTGTTTAGGACTTCCCATCAAACCAGCACGAGCTGTATTGCCTGGCTTGTAGCATTTGCAAGTTTCACAAGCCGAGACGTACTCTTTGGTATCCTTAAACATGGATGGCCAATAATATAGACTTGCTATTTTCTTGTGAGTCTTTGAAACACCAAAATGTCCAGCAGTAGGATCGTCATGACAAATTTTAAAAATTTCTGTACGATCCTCTTGAGGAACAACCAATTTCCAATCAAATTGGGATGTAATGTTATATTTATTCTTTGATAAACGATACATTTTTGAATTTTCTATTTTAAAATTTGGAAAACGATGAGGTTCGGACAGAATGTTCTCAAAGAGATTGAGATACCACTTGTCCTTTATATTATGAAAATCGATAGAATCAATACTCTTGACAGACAGTCAGGAACAACATGATCTTTTCCTTTGCGATGTACAATCTCAAAATTAAATTGGCTCAATCTACAAGCCCAACGACACAAACGACCAGATGGGTTTTTTAAATTAAAGAACCATTGTAAGGAAGAATGGTCTGTAATTATAGTACATTTTCTGCCTTCAACATAGGCACGATATTGTTCTAAAGCATAAATGACAGCGAGAAGTTCTCTCTCAGTAGCAGAGTAATTAACCTCCTGTTTATTTAGCGTTCGACTACAATAAGCAATGGGATGATCGACTCCATCCACGTTTTGAGTTAGGACAGCACCTATGGCAAAAGAAGATGCATCTGTTTGTATAGAAAAAGGTTTATTAAAGTCAGGACACCTTAAGATGGGTGCTGACACTAAAGCAGACTTTAACAAATTAAAAGAATTATTCGTTTCATCAGTCCAGGCCCACGGGACATTTTTACTGGTAAGTTTCGTTAAAGGACGAGCAACTTTAGAGAAATTCTGAATAAATCTTCGATACCAACCGCACATACCGAGAAAACGCTTGATTTCTTTCACATCCTTAGGAGGAGGAAAGTTCATGATAGCTTCTATTTTAGATGGATCGGTACGTAGACCAAATTTGTCAACGACATACCCCAGATACTTCAATTCACTTCTACAAAATTTTGATTTGTGCATGTTAATAGTTAAATTTGCAAATTTTAACTTTTCGAGGACTAACTCTAACAGATTGACATGTTCAGAAAAAGAGGAAGAACTAATAATGATGTCATCTTGGAAACAGAATACTTTATTGTCAAATTCAGCGGTAAACAAATTATCCATTAACCTTTGCATAGTAGCTGATGCACCTACTAATCCAAAACACATTACATTATAATGGAATAACCCACGACGAGGAACAGTGAAAGCAGTACATTCCTTAGAGTTTTTATCCAGTCCTATTTGCCAGTAGGCTGAAGTTAAATCCAACGAACTAAGGTACCGCGCATCTCTCAAGTTATCCAGAATGTAACTTATGTACGGTAAAGGATAGGCATCCGGTTTAGAAACAGAGTTTAATTTACGTGAATCAAGGCAAAGTCTCATTTTACCATCAGATTTTTCTACCATGACGACCGGAGAGTTCCATGGAGAGAAAGAGGACTCAACAACATTTAAGTCTAACATTTTGTCTAATTCATCCTCAAGGGCAGATTGTTTAATTGGACTAAGTCGGTAATATTTTTGTTTGATAGGTGGACTATCACCTGTATCAATCACATGTTCTATTAATTTAGTACGACCTAAACCTTTCACATCTGTGGAGATATCTTTGTATTTCTCCATTATAGAGAAGATAGATTTTTTCTCAGAAGAAGACAAAGAATCATAGTCTCTTATGCCGACATCATCGGACGGTAAGATATTATTTATAGGTACCTCAGACGAAACGAATATATTATCACAGCTATTAAAAATTTCCGGAGCTATGTTAAACAATTTAAAGAAGTCGACACCAAAATGAACAGGTAGTTGAATTTCAGGACAAACTATAAATTCCATTATGTTCATAGAACCTTTGAATTCAACCGGTAATACCATGTATTCAGTACAGGTGTGGTGTGAGCCATTAGCTACAACAATAACAAGAGGTTTCCTCAACTTATGAGAGGGAAAATCTAGCGAGGTAAACAGTTTGTGGGCTTCGTTCCCTAATATAGAACATCCAGCACCACAATCTAATAAACCATAAAGTTCAAGTTTTAATACGGATACCTTCACATAAGGTCGGTTATCCTTGTTATTAGGTATAAATTGTGCGCCCCTATATTTAAAATTCCTAGGTTTATAGGAAGCGCAAGAAATTAGTTTTTTGAAGCCTTACATTTAGGACATTCCGGTGTGCGTACACCTTTATTCCCACATTTAAAACAAACAATGTCACGATTGACTTTGCAAAACCGCGGAATATGACCCGACTTGCCACAACGAAAGCAGAATTTTTCGTTGGGGGTTTGCAGAGAACTTACAATTGGACAATCCGATTTTCGCTTGTCCGAGGTGGAAGTAATTTTTAACATAAAGTCAGAGTTTACCGAATTAGCAGACACCTTTGGTTCCAGGAATGACTGTGACTTTGTCCTACTCAATTCTAGACGCTTACAAGCGTTCTTTAAGTCTTGTATTTTGGTGAAGTTAAGCAAAGCAAGTTGGGAACTATATTCAGGTCGGATGTTACGCAGGCAAATATCTAATATTTCCAACTCAGACAATGGCGAGGACAGGCGAGAACACATTCCCAGAATTATGGAGAGGAAAATCACAATGGTTTCATCCCTGGCTTGGGTACGAGCGCGGATTTCTTGCATGAGTTTGAAATCGTAATCGGGAATGTCGAAATCTTCCCGCAAAGCTGCAGTCAATGAGTCATAATCATTGTATAAAGATTTATTAGCACGATACCAGTGGAGAGCTGGACCGTCAAGTACTTCAGAAAAAGAAGTAAACACCTTCGATTTGGGAATCTCCTTTGAAGAGAGAAGTTCCTCAAGTCGAACAAGAAAGCCCCTCACACATGTTTCACCCCTGAACTTAAGGTTCAAGGAACTAATATTAACTGACTTTGTTTGGACATTGTACACTACCTTTTCTGGAACAACTTGGACGGGAACATCCGGTTCATCAGCAGGTTCAGCATCAGATTCCTCTGTGACCGAGTCATCAATCAAGGTCAGACAGGACAGCAGTCGACCAGCCAAGTTTCTATTAGTTTCAGATGGGTTTTCAACTCGAGACAACCTACGGATAAAGTAATTGCATTTCCCTACAAGACGAGGGAGACTTTGTTGTTCCGGGTTCTTAATTGACAACTCGAGTTCAGCAACCTTGTTTTTGACGACATCTATCTCAATGTCAGACTCGCTAAACTGGTATGGTTTGAGGTCTATGCTACCCCTCCTCGACATTTTTAAAAGTTGTCTGAGCTGTTTCCTTAGTTCATCTCTGGTGCTATTTGGATTACTTTCGAAATGTCTAATTTTAAGCTCAAAGAGCAGTTCATCCTTGTTTAAAAAGTCGAGTGGACAGCCAAGCAGTGTAATATCCATGGTGAAATTGTGTGAGTGTGTAAATGTGTAAAGTAAGCAACAATGTAATTAATATTACAAAATAAAAAAAATTACACTAGGTGCAACATACAATAAAAAAAAATGTGTCAAGGTTATATGCACATTTGGCCAAGGAACAAATATGCAGGTAATATAAAAGTAAATCTCAGTGTGAGTGAGATAAAACTATGTTCATGTGGTTTCAGATTCCCATCATGTACACATTTAGAGATAAATCTCAAAACAAAAAAAACATGAGGTCAAAAAAAAATTTTCATAACCTCAAATTGTATGTAGTACCTATATATAACCCTGAACACAACACAGGATATAATTACAAAATAATTATGAAATGGGTATTAGCCATAACAGTCAAAGAAAAAAAGGAAACATTACCAGAATATGTAATGTTTATAATGTATATAATAAGTTTTTTATACAAAAAAAACAAAACAAACGGGTTATCTGCCCATTTGATAGAAATACCATTTGATACACAAAATAAGAATGGCCATATTATTATAATTTTAAAATTCAGGGTACACCTGTTAAAAAAAAGAAATGGTGTGTAAATGTGTAGTGTAATCCTACCAGGAACAAAGGGAGAAAAGGGAAATTTACTCAGCCCCACGTTGGGCGCCACTGTGACATCCTGCGCTAGCTCAGCACGGATCAGGGCGTTTGGGTGACCTCGCCGAGAGCAGAAACAGAGTGTGGTACAGATAAGGGCGCCTATACCCAAACAAGGGGCATAAATTTATAAAAAGAAAGGAAACCACACCCTGCTTCCGACAAACAAACTTCCCCTTTCCCAAGAAAGAATTTAAAGACAAATGAGGGTATCAACTCATTTATTTGTTCCTGGTGAGTTATATTAATATATAAGTTAAGTTACAACACCAATATATATATATCTAATTATTCTACGTTATTACATCTACATTGTAGAGTGTAAGTGTGTGTGTGTAAAGAGGGGAGTGTGGGGAACCTGTAGGAGTAGCCTGCAGATGAGGAGCAGCAACCAGTGATCAGGGGAGATAAGTCCTGGGATGCCCCTCACTTAAGTATCCCGTGCGTGGAATGTCCCTCGCGTGGAATATCCCGTATAAGGATTATCCTGGGCGTGGTATGTCCCGTATAAGGATTAGCCCGTGCGTGGAATATCCCGTATAAGGATCAGCCCGTGCGTGGAACCCTATAAGCATACAGGCTTATATTACTAACGGTCCACAGATAAAAAGAAAAGGTTACATCAACCAAGAGATGAAAGTGAAACTTACCGCTTACAGAGCGGGAATACAACCAAGAGTCAGGATACAAAGCTGGCTCCTTACGCCGTCATCCTTGTCGGCAAAGTAGGGAAAAGAGGCCTTGCATCATTAGACAGGTGTACCCTTATGTAAAAACTGAAAGGTTAAAAGAATAACAGTTGATAGATGGTTTTACAAACAAAAGGTTATCACTTAAATTTTTATGGTGGCATAGCACGCTGTTTTACATGGAGAAACTTACCACGGAGGAGGTTTTAGTCCAACATTACCATCCTCGTATATGGCAGCTTAACATAGGAAATTGTCTATAAACCAAATGGCATTCTGAAACAAAGGAAGTAGGCGTCAAGAAAAATGTGTTCGACAAGGAACGACAAGAATCACCAAAAATAACTATAATTCACCTACAGCCGACGCAGAAATACTCACCTAATATTATAAATACATTTCTTGATGATTTCACATCATTAAAACATAATAAAATAAAAGATGTAAAATTACGCAGCAGGTCGCATAGTGACCCGGCAAAAAAAAAGAAAGAGCCTTGTCCGAGCCGGCCAGAATAATGATGGACACTCAGACAATCAATATGATTGACGTTAACTAAAAAAGATGAACGGAACTTGGGTCTCAACTTTTAGAGCCAAGTCCCTATGATGATTAACGCGGGATTCTCGCGTTACAAGATAAATTATATTAAATAAATAAATATTTCACAACAACACACACATTGCCTTCATCAAGTAGCTTCATTAAGTAGCTAAAGCACTTGTGTTATGGAAATCAGACAACGAGATATATTTACTTATATATATATTTTTTTTCATTTAAATACATACTTATATAAATAAAACACCCAGACACATCCAACAAGTACTTAAAAGCTCATCACCTAAATACCTGCCAGCGGTGGGAATCGAACCCACGGCCCTATGGAGCAGAGGCAGACATGCTGACCACTACACCAACGGGCCCGTCAAAAAATATTAAAAACATGCATTTTCTCAATTATTTTCTTCTCGTCTACCATTTTCATATAATACAAACCTCAGGGCGGAGTCTGAGCGAAGCGAAAAGCGTGAACTCCCTCGGGAAACCGTGACCGTTTCCGAACAGTTCCGAGCTGGAGATCCATATGTACGAGTTGGGACGGAGACTGTAGGCGTGGGGGCGGTCGGAGACAGGCGACCAGCGGGCCTGCGTCGGGTGGAAGTTGCGCCGAGATGTCGGGGCCAGCGGGTTTATTGCACCTGATGGGATAATGTGCAATTTATATGTGTGCAATTACCAGCGTCTGTGGTACAGTTGGTCGGATACTTGACTTGTAACCGAGAGGTTATGGTTCGAGTCCGGCTACTAGACGTGTACCAATTGTCCTTGTTTTCGAAGCCTACACAGGGTGGCTCATTCAAATCGGTCAGTATGGGAAAGTATGAAACTATAAGAAGTTATGTTCTTAGGAACCATGGCATACATTTTAATTAAAAAAAAACTGCATACTTCCATTAAAAAAAAGGTCCTAATATTGTATTAAAAAAACAGTGGCCACTTCCAACACCTACTGAAATAAATGAAAGTACCCAATGCATTGTATTAATTTTAGACATTATGTTTCATAGAAACATTTACTTCTTATGACCTATGGAAAAGATCTCTAAATAGAAATTTTGTCAGTTTTCTTCTCTCAAAACAACCGGGTTTGATTTCCGTGATGTGTACAGGTTATTTTGTAAATGTATGAATGCAGTTGTTCTTCTTATAAAAATCGGTGACATGGTTCCTAAGAACAAATCGTAATATGTGTTATAGTTTCAGACTTTCCCATACTGACCGATTTGAATGCAACGTAGCGCTCGTACGTTCAAGGACAACATCGTGATGAAATGGCACACCATAAGGTTTTGTTAACCCTATTACGACGATGGGCTCCCCCTGTCACTTTGGTTAATACGCTTGGTGAACCATGGGCCCTTGCTTAGCAAGTGACTCCACCTACTCCGCGTTGGCATTAAAGCGCCTGAAGTGTATTTATTTATTATTTCATTTGTGTTTTGTGTAGTAAGTGGAGCCATCTAAAGTCTTTTTTTTTAATCACTCTAAACAAGCGTTTGATCACCATCCTGCCTGATGTTAAGCAGCGATGTGGTCTACGATGGAGCCCACTTGTTCAGAAGGTACCTATACACCCGCGACTTGAAGACTTTACTGCGCAGGAAACACAGACGCCGGCAAGTCGTTCCACATCCTGGCGATTCGCACAATGAAAGTGGACGCAAACCGTTTGGTTCGCGTAAATGGCAAATCCACCTGGTATGGATGACGTCTTGCCGTTCTCCTGGTTCTCCTGGTTGTCCTATTGTAAAAACGTGATGGGGGTATTAGGTTATACAACTCCGTAGCACACTCTCCGAAATGCACCCGATAGAAGACAGATATTATTATTTGTGTGCAAGTGGAAAGTCAGCATTTTCGTTTACAAATATTTTTAGTCATCTGGTAGCAAATGATGATGGTTTTTTGGACAATCTAACTTAGTTTGTATACTGTACATAATATTATTCTAAAATGCTCTGTACATTTCGTTTACAACAATAAAAACTTTAGTTGTCCAATTAGCATACTAGTTGACCACCCAAACTTTGTTGTGTCACATAAATTAGCGGGTGAATGCGGGTTCTAGGAGAATAAGACATACTTTATTTTATACTAGCTGTACCGCGCAGTGTTACCCGCATTTTTTTTCGTTTCTTCGTCAAGTAGCTTTTATACGTTACAAATGGCGAAGCTAGGGGGTAAGCCGGTTGTACAAGACAAGCCTATACCAGGCACATTAACAAATATTTTCAAGGATATTAAGTAGCATAGGGACTTATTATAGCTCAAATAAGTAAGACAAATAAAAAAATACACTTCACGCCTTTAATCCCAAAGAGGGGTAGGCAGAGGCACAAATAAAAAAATCTAAATAAGCATTGTTTAAGTGCCCATTTTTCACTACCGGCTTACTTCCTAGCATTCGTACATCGTTCATTAGTCGTGAACATTTTTTTAGACCATTTCGAGAAGAATAATTATTTCATACATATATTTTTGGTGTCTTGAACCGTTTTCGCAGCGCATGCAACGGAAGCCCTCAAAGATTAATAGTTTTCCCCGTTTTTTTCACATTTTCCATTATTTCTTCTCTTCTTTTTAAAGCCTTCCTTCGATAAATGGTCTTTTCAACACAAAAAAAAATCCTATCGATCCAGTAGTTCCTGAGATTAGCGCGTTCAAACTAACAAACTCTTCAGCTTTATAATACTAGTATAGATATGTATTTATGTGCGTATGCTCATATCTAACAAACACGAAGAATGTTCATAAAAATCCGTCACAATGTTTCCTAGATCTATCTAGAGATATAGTTCGAGACTTATATACTCGTATTATTGTTTTTGTATTGTGTATATTTGTTTACTTAAATTAAGTAAATTTCTGTATAAAGTTTAACATAATATTTTCGGACCCAGGGTTAAATAGGTCACCGTTCAATATTTCCTCCAAAACAGTTTAATATTTTTTCCAAGAAAGTACGACCAAACATACACACAATATTTTACATTAATACTGTAATTTTATTAGTACATAAATACTCCATTTATAAATTAATCAATTTGTTTTTTTTTCCAACGCAAGCAGGAACAGGCAGAAAGACTTCTTTATATTCCCAAGTCGTTTTAATTCATCCTTGGCTACGTCCGTCCCCAGATGTTTTGACAAGCTTTATGTCCGAAACAGACTCGTGAACGAGAACACAATACATTGCTCTTAAAATTCACACTAGTTCAAAGAACCTTTCTGTTTAAAACGCAATGTACTGAGCCCTCGGGGAGTTCTCGCTCGAGACTGTATATCGGGCATAATATTTCACTTCAAGTTCAACGTGACGCGACTACGAAATGCTACGCGGCGTCGTAGCTCACTCGTAGTCCAGTGCTGCGTAGCATGGCGTAGTCCCTCGACGTAAACTGAGATTTCTAATTCAATGGGCCGAAAAGCATTCCTTTTCGGCGTACATACATAAACTCATGTTTACCATTTCTAGTGGCGAACAGAACCTTCGTAGATTAAATAACTGTGTAAACAGTTGCCATATCCCGGAGAATCGTAGTAATATAAATAAATAATATATAAATAATAAATAGATAGGACAACCAGAAGAACGGCAAAACGTCATCCATACCAGGTGGATTTAACATTTACGCGAACGCTTTGCGTCTACTTTCATAGTGCGAACCGCCAGGATGTGGAATAAATTGCCGGAGTCTGTGTTTCCTGCGCAGTACAGTCTGAAGGTCTTCAAGTAACTGGGGTGAATAGGTACCTAATGAACAAGTGTGCTCCATCGTAGACCACATCGCTGCTTAACATCAGGCAGGATGGTGGTCAAACGCTTTTTCATAGCGATAAAAAAATCTTTTAGAATTTATTTATTTATTTGCTTCATGTAATATAAATTACCCACTTGACAGCGCATTTTGTTAAAATTATGTGAAAACAAAGCATTTTATTAATTTTAGACATCATGTTTCATAGAGATATTTACAGTTAAAGACCTACACAATCGATATTTAAATAGAAAAAGTTTATTTTTTCAAAACAACCGGATTCGTTTCCCGAGCTGGGTACCTACAGTTTTTTTTCAAATACTCAAATAATGCAGTTTTTCTTTTTATCAAAATCGGTGACATGGTTCCTAAGAATAAATCGTGGTATGTGCTTTAGTTTCAGACTTTCCCATACTGACCGATTTGAATGAGCCAGTCCTGTATATACAATCGTTAATAATATAAGAAGTTCAATGTATTAAATACCTACTCGTGTTGAATCGTATACGATTTATAGTTGCTTTTAAATTAATTACGCTACAATGAACACTTAATTGCTATTTATTCAGAACGCGTATTCGAACTAGTTAAAGAGCGCCTCGCGGTTTTACCCGCATTGGTACAGTCATGATTATACCTAAGTATTCAATGTTTCTCGTCCAATGCGGGCCCGCTGTCTTAACCAGATCATCAGACCACCTTCTTGCAGGTCTGCCGTTCTATTCGTTTTTTTTTCAACGCAAAATATTCTTTGTTCCTTCGGCTGAGAGTCTATTGTTTTTTCTTTCGATTCGGAATATTGGCACCAGCTGAAATCCATAACTACGAAAGAAACTATAATATTCGACTTAAAAGCGTATTTTGAAATCAATTATACAGGATAATCACAACCGATTCTCTGCATGGAATACAGAATCTGAAAACAGGATATACGTCCCGTTTTATTAACCCACTATTCTTTTTTTTTTATCACTATGAACAAGCGTTTGATCACCATCCTGCCTGGTGTTAAGCAGCGATGTGGTCTACGATGGAGCACACTTGTTCATTAGGTACCTATTCACCCCAGTGACTTGAAGACCTTCAGACTGTTCTGCGCAGGAAACACAGACTCCGGCAAGTCGTTCCACATCCTGGCGGTTCGCACTATGAAAGTGGACGCAAACCGTTTGGTCGCGTAAATGG
>SJJU01006477.1:0-19928 GCA_012932125.1 Conopomorpha cramerella
TTATTGATCATGTTTCATTTGGCAGACACGTACTTTTCACATTCATATTGCTAAGAAGATACTAACTGTAATTTCCATAATCCTTGTTTAATACTCACTCCTTAAAATAATGTAACGGAGATCAGAAGAGCTATAAAACAAGCTATCCATGTCCTCTCCTTCACGGTCGTAGCAATTCTTGCACCGCTTCGTCTACGCCGCGTAGTCGCCTGCAAATCTGCTACGGCGTAGCACCTGCCCGTCAACTACTATGAAGTATTGCATTGTCTTAAGAAAACAATATGAAATAAAGGAATTACTATCTTATTCGCTTCAGCCGATCAACATTATATTGAAGAATATGTTCCAGTAAATGTCAGGCTTATTAACAGTAAGCTTATATTAATAACATATTGTCAGCCGTCGAATTTAATTTCACTGAGTTTTCCATTCAATTTGATTATACGAATATTCCGTTATACAGGCATGCATCCGAAGTGCATATTTGCTAACGAAGTGGCTTGTGGACAGATCGACGATTATTTATTATTCCATGTCACCCTTGAAAAGTTATGACCTGCCAGCCACGTAGGTACGTAATGACATAAACAATTTAAAGGCATCTCTCCGTATATCCGAGTTTACCGTAACAAGCAGTGATCCGCATATGGATGTGGGTTTTACACACCTGGCAATATGGGCGGTATTCCCGTGAACGGCGAGCACTCGTCGTCTGCATAGAAAGACACTAACAAGCACTTGCGCTGTAACGAGCCTTTTGCGAATAATATTATTATTGCACGAGGAGACCCTCAGTCCCTTATGAATATCCACGGATATAGGAGTTTGTTAATACT
The DNA here is from genome assembly GCA_012932125.1 of Conopomorpha cramerella. NCBI lineage: Eukaryota > Metazoa > Arthropoda > Insecta > Lepidoptera > Gracillariidae > Conopomorpha > Conopomorpha cramerella. Next base: position 837 of record SJJU01006477.1, read on the forward strand.
TGTACTCTTTCTATTTTGATATTTTGTGATACGTTACGTGTACGATAGCATTAGCGATAAAGTGAAATTATCGTTAATGTGCAGTAAACATTAGGCCAATCAAAACTTCAGTGATATTAACATACTTTGAAAAGTAATTTGTGTCGAAATGGCAACTTCTCAGACTATTGGCTATTCTAATAGTTATTGTGCTGCTGTAATTGGTTATGAACAAGGTAGATAGCCTACAAAGTATGACACGAACCTATTACAGTGGTCAGTTTGTAAGCAAGAGCAACGCGACCGCTCGCTGCAACCGCACATTAGAACGCTCCATTACAACAGTTACGGAGCTGATCGCGGCTCGATTGCGCCCGCAAGCGGCTTATTGAATCTGATTGCCGTGACAAAACGACACATAAATGCGCCACACTACTTCAAATCACCACTCGAATGTCAATCATATTCCAACAAGCGTATGGTGCACTTCACGTCGCTTCGAAGGAATCGAATTTCTTCAGAAACAGCGCGACTTGAAGCTTGCCCATGAATGATGGAGAGTGTAAAGTGCTATGTTGAAAGTTACCTCCCCCTCGGCGCACACTTGCGGACTGCAATTTAATCGATCTTTCTGGAAATACCTGCATTTGTTCTCGAAACTGGTCACTGCGATTATAAATTATGCATCGCTGAGGAGTTGCTCTATAATAGAAAAGTTCTGCAAGTATTGTTGCTTCATGTTAATTTTACTTATTGATGACGTTTTGAAGAAAAGTGACACACTGAGTTGTGCTCACTCCCATTACTTAAATTGGTATATTGGAAGAAGTATTTCAACTTCACACATCAATAAAATGTCTAACGTAAGAGACATCTTTTAGCCTCTAAAAAAGATCTAAGTTTGATTTTACATTCCGAATCTAATCTTCTGGATTGGTCTCCTACTTAATTCCCCATGCCTGTATTTAGACTGACTGTCACCACATTTTGAATAAATTATTATGAATGCTTTGATCAGATCTGAAGCGAAATTCATGATCGCGAAGAGTGGTGTTACATGGCCATACGTCAACGTCGAGCCGGCAAGCGGGCGGAGGCGGCGGCGGCGGCGTGGGCGGCGGCGGCGGCGTGGGCGGCGGCGTCGCGGTGGCAGGCGCGGTTTAAAAATGCATCGTCTCATACAACCTATGATTTGTAATCACACCGCCACTTCATCCAACCGCCAATTTCGACATCAGCACGTTTGGGAATTTACCACACGCAGTCGATTTAAACCTTATTGCTCGCTCTTTAAGGTAGTTTTGTAATGGCAGTAGTAGGGCTTCACAAGCTGCCAGTACTTACTGCTAACTCGCTCGGAACATGCAAGCGGCGGCCATTCCACCGCCGTATTACAGCCTATGGAGCTAAATTTGTAAACTACACCAAAATAACTATTATAACCGGAGCTAAAGAGCCGTAAGAAATGGCGAACAAAGCTTGTTTGGGCGGTTTATGTCTGATGTTGTACAGTTTTATAAATACGCGATGTGTCGGCGGTGTGTACGCCACGGCCCGCCACGACCCGCCGCGACCCGCCGCGGCCGCGCTGATCGTGCCGGCCTTTTGCCGCGAAACCGCTCAAAAGCACTTATGTCTACTTTATTGCGCACTAAATTCACAAAAATCACCAATTCTACAAACACCGTTTAAGTATACCTAATAAAGGCAACTAACATTTCCCAAAACGGGTTAAAACTTTCCGTTGAGCTTTAGTGATGTAATTTACTCAAATGTTGACTTAGAATAATTTTACTGGATTGATAATCCCACTTAGATTTTTATCGTTATCGTATCAGAGTTAATATTTCGTGTTGCGATAAATAAAACAGCAGAATTATGAAGGATGTGGTCACAATTTACGGTTGAAAAATGCAAATAACATTGTCGGGTCTGACTGTTTGTGTGATGCTAAGCCTGGGCTTGGAAGAGCTGTGGGGCGGGCCAGCGCGCGCCGCGCTCGCCGGCCCCGCGGCCGCGACTGTACCGCCGCCGCCGCCGTTCCCTGTGCCAACTCCCTCCACTGTAACCGTATAATTGTATGTTTAAATTGTAAACGTTATTTTATTTCACGATATTCCAGTTATTCAGTCGAGTGAGTTTCGAAATCGATTGAAGCAAATAAAAGGCTATCTGAATATCGGGATAGACGACAATTGAGCGGGTTGAGATGGGCACATTGGATAATATTATACATTCAGATATTGTTTAACACAATACGTACGTTTAAATAAAATACTCTCACGCGTGTAATTGGTAACTGTCCGCTCAAGTCACCTGAATATTGGATTTGTAGAATAGTTGAACATTGAACGTATTAGAAACGGCCGTTTGTATGTTATTCGTTATTGTATTTACTGGTGAAATGTCGTCAAAATAGTCTTATTACGTACCTTTACATATACACATCAAAAGTGTCTAAGGATCAAGAACATTTTTAGATCTAAATTATTTAAATCAAATCTGGTCTCCTACCTAATTCCCCATGCCTGTATCTGTAACTTATCACCACATTTTGAATAAATTATGAATGAATTCTGTTTTTGTAAAATATATTCTTGATCTTCTAAAATTTACTTGATGTCTAGACACTTTTGATGTGTGTAGATGTTATTTTTTCTGTAATTGTATATGATTATAATGGAGAATATGTTTGGCTAGTCCTTGAGCCCACTTTACGCGAAGTACTGGAACCAGAGCTGTCTCCATTGTGATCAGCTTCCACGCGGTTACTAAAACTTACGGCTTGATTTCGGTGTTCTGGGATTATGTCTTGTGTATCACTTGCAGTTGCAACGTCATCTAAGTAGGTCTTGTTGGACTTTAATAAAAGGAAACCCATTAGAAAGTAAAGTTCAGAGTACCCTGGTTTTGGTGTCCTCGTAGTGGCTGTTTCAGCACTTTTAGGAATTACATTCTCTATTGAAGCTTTCAGGGAATAAAATATTAGCGGCGCTGTATTGTTGCTGCATGGCATCCATCGCGGATCCAATCCCGCGGCTCACGACATCTCACAACATTTTGTACGTTTTACTCAAAATTTATTTCGTTTACGGGAAAACATATTCAGACTACGTATGTCTGGAATCTGCGCCTTTTAGTTAAACTAAGCTTGTCCTCACTTCCTTATATCTGAAGCAGTTTTTTCATTGTGTGCCATATTTAATGCGTTGCATAAAAAAACCAAGTGAACTTTGTGCCATAGTCCTGGTCACATATCTGTATGTAAGCAATAACGATGACTTCTAATAAAATTCTCGGTTATCTCGGAATTATTTCAAGTATTCGTATCCAGCCTCGCCAAAATATCTCCCCGCAACAATCTCGCTACTAACTACAAAGCCATGCGACTAAAATTGGATGCAAAGATGGAAAAACTGGATAAGCTGCTTTGTTAGTTCCAACCGTGATTTTGGACGTTGAATTTTGCACATTCCTTGGTTGTAGCATTTTGGCTCTCCGACGCCGACATCCGAATTTCACGAGCGAATGTTATGTTTGGTGCACTGATTTAGGTATTTCTATTCAACCGTGTATTTGTCTACGATTTCTTATAGCTATCTATGCCCCTATGTTTCTTGCTCGTGTCCATACCACATTTGCTGTTATATTATGACCCGTGTAACTTACACACCTGTTTTGATTTTTGCACACGTGTAAAGGAAGGAAATGTCAAATTAAAGTACAACAAAACATTGAGTAAATTATTGTTAAATGTTTCTGAAAACGGGCCCGTTGATGTAGTGATCAGCATCTCTGCCTCCATTCCATAAGGTCGTGGGTTCGATTCCCACCGCTGACAGGTATTTAGGTGATGAGCTTTTAAGTACTTGTCGGCTGTGTCTGGGTGTTTTATTTATATTTAAGTAAAAAAAATGTATTTAAGTATATTCTGTTGTCTGAATTCCATAACACAAGTGCTGTAGCTACTTAACATGGGATGAAGGAAATGTGTGTGTTGTTATAAAATATTCATATATTTATTTATTAAAGTAAACTTTTTAGAATACAATATGAACTTAGATACATTTTACGCATACATTCACATTGTTTCACCACATATCATGTTATAAACGTTTCATACTACACCCAATAAAGCGCAGGTGAACGGCAGCCGCACGTCGCCGCGTCAGAATAAACCGCCAGGCGCACTACTTACCTCGTTCCGCGACTGCTCTCAAAATGTAAACGAAAAATGTTCGCTTACACTCAAAGGGCGTTCGTCCAACAAATGAGCACACATGTACCGGAGCTAGTGACGCAGGTACAGTGAGCCACAATGGGACTTGTCTTGCGGGAACATGAGTTATGGAGGTCGGGCGGAGGTGGCCGACCAGGCGCAGGTCGCCTCGCTGCTGCCTGCCGGCGCGTCTTTATGCCGGTATGCCCACTGTAAGCTGAACTTTGAAAACATTGAGTTTATTCCTACCATGTTATCATATTTCAATGCGAAAGTTTTGTGAAGTTCTTAGTGTGTATTATTTACGGGAAAAGTACTGAACGGACTTTGACGAAACTTGTTGGAGAGATTACGAGTATAATCTGGAATTGGCTTCATATTATCCCAATTTACTTATTGGAACAGAATAAACGGATAAATGGCCGGCACCGAGGAGCACTTGTGCTAATGTAATTTAATATAATTAATGCAAACAATGTACACATTGCACAAATCTGGTTGATTAAATATGTATATAGAATCATTTTTTAAGGAAACGCGCACTGATATGATGTTAAATGTTTAAAACGGGTATTATAGCGCGAAGATTAACCAAAGATAAGCATTCAGCTTACCTTCGTTGTTTGCCCGACGTTTCGACACAGTTACATGTGTCGTGGTCGCGAGCTGACCTTAGACCTGCTGAGCTTATCTTTGGTTAATCTTCGCGCTATAATACCCGTTTTAAACATTTAATATCATGTATATAGAAATATTAAAAACCTTTGTAACATACCTAGAGTAAACAGTGTCATTATCAACCTAAAACCTCAGAAACTAGGAACCAGGCTAACAACTTATTTTATTAATACAAATAAATACACTTCACACCTTTTAATCTCAAAGCGAGGTAGGCAGAGGCGCTTGCTAAGCAAAGGCCCACCGTTCACCAAGCGTATTTAATCCAACGTGACAGGTGGTGAGCCCATCGCCGTTATAGGGTTGAACCCGTGACCTCCCCATTGCAAATCATGTACCCGACCAACTCGAACACAGACGCTAACTAATACTTGTTCTGTTTAACTACGCGTAACTTTGTGTATACACCTGACGATCACATAACTTAGAACGAATAGTAGTGTCCCAATAAAATAGAATTCGTACAGGATATATCTTCGTCTACTGTTGGACAGCGAAAACCTCCACGTTTCAGCTTAAATATTGGATACACCAGAAAGCTTAGATTTCCACAAGTCACTTAGATAAACCGCTTTCCTTTAACTGCTGGTCGATTGAACCACATGCACTGGCGTTTGAGCTAATCGAATAAGCAACTGTGTATGGCTTCAAGTCGAAATACGGCCGTCGATCAAACACGAGCTATTTGATGTGTACAGCGCTCGACATGCGGGTGCAGATTGACAAAAATGTCTTGAACCTGTAAAGTGGCAACACTCTCTGTTAAAACTTTTAAAATGTTGTAATAAAATTTAAACTTTATGATTATAAATCACACTACAAAATTATTCTGTCTGTATTGCCATTATCTAATTAAGTTAGAAAGAGATAAGGTTGCCTTTTGCAATTATATCATTGTCAATTTTGCTTTTTGTTATGTATAGTGTGCAGTGAAGAGTTAATTCATTCATTCAAATCTAGAAAAATATACCTACTTCACATCAGGCAAACCAGTATTGTAGAGATAGTTTCGAATTGACAGAGACTTTTTTTTCATGTTATAATAATTCTAATTGATTTCTACTCTCTTTATCACGCTGTAATAATACACAACACTGAAATATAATAGAAAATATAATTTATTTTTAAATAATGATTTATTTAGTTCGATAAATATAATTTATTTCTGCGTATAAAACGACCTGCAATTAAATTACCCGAAAATGTTGTCTGACAATTAAAAGCGGTATAATACCATGCTAAACTTAATTTAGTAGTACTTCCAATAACACCTAATCAGTTTTAGTAGACCTTTGTGTATGTGCCAGCGAGGTTATTGGTAAGAGGTGACATGACGTGCGAAGTGACGAGTAGACAATTTAGCATTAATATCTATCTAATAAATGTTAGCAAGCTACATATATGTTGCAATTTCTTTCATCATCATCAGCCCATATTTGTCCACATAGTCATAGGCTTAGCCAATTGCACGCCACTGTGATCTGTTTACGGCTTTTTGCATCCAACTTCTGCCATCTTGCAAATATCATCAGTCCACCTTACCTGAGGGCTTCCTACAATCCGTTTGCTGAGACCCGGTCTCCACTGGAGAACTCGTTTTCCCCAACGGTCACAATTTCTTTGCTGGTATACCTACAATGATAACACATAACTACTTGTATTTTATGAACATATGTACATTGTATGATTAATATATTATTTATGTATATAAATATCTTTGTTTGTAGTATGTGTACATGTATAAATATTAAGGTGTATTTATGTTATTAAAATGTGTGTACTTAATGATTCTGTGAACACAGAGATATATTTTGCGTTGTATTGTTGTAATTTGGTTTAGCGGTTCATTTTTATAATACTGACCCGCGTTTAGTTCTCCCATGTTGTGAGGTTGACTGGTAAATAATACTTGGGTATTAAATCCACCCTTTGTACTTGTAGTGCAATAAAGTAATGAATAATAATTATCGTTACCCCCGTCACGTTGGGTTAAATACGCTTAGTGAACCATGGACAATTTGCTTTAGCAAGTGCCACTACCTACCCCGTTTTGGGATTAAAAGGCGTGAAGTGTATATTTCATTTCATCGTTATTGCATCTACACTCTTCGCCATATACCGTAGCATAGTGTGACCGCAGCGACGAGGCCAACTGAGCTTGTTACCAGCAGGTTAGTGTTTCCTCAGACACAGTTGAAGCTCGTCACGGTGCGGCGTCAAACAGATCTCCGCCACAGCCAGTTGCGCGGCGTCGCGTCGCCAAGTTTTCCTGCTCCGAGTCTGCGGCTCCTTTTGACGAGCTCTTTCACCGAAAACTCTTTGACTGATATATAAAGCGTTGTAAGGAAGTATTATTACGTCATAGCAAACAATGTGGCTTGATGTGGCTTCGCAGCGCCCCGTAGCGGCGCCGCGGCCTCGCCACAGACAAGAAATTGTAATGCTTTACAAGTTTTGGGAAGCATTTCTTCGTATGGTACCTACTATGTTGTACGTACACTCCACAGGGGTATATATTTCATACGATCGTGTTCCTCAAACGTTCTAATTATGTGAAAAGTTAGGTTTGTTTATTCAAAACAAAACAGAGAAAAAAAAATGTAAAGAAATCAGTAATCGCAAATCAACGTCAATTACACCATTAAATCGAAAATCATGAAAGATTTCAATGATGGAACTTGTATTATAATTTAACTTACGAATTATATAATAGAACATCACACCTATTAATGAAAGCTTACTGGAACCAATCCATCAATCCAAAGTGACAGGTGCTGAGCCCATTGCCGTTATAGGGTTCACATGCCTTGTGGGTCTCATCACGATGTTGTCCCTCACCGTACGAGCGGTGCTTTGCCAACATAGGCTCTGAAAGAGAGTCCCATTGGTACACGTCCAGTCGCCGGACTCGAACCCGCGATCTCCGGATTTCAAGTCAAGTATCCGACACTGGACCACAGACGCTTTATAATAGAATAAGTATTCAATGTCCTTTTGTATAAACTATTGCAGCCTTTAGATGATATCTCCAAGAAGATCGAGTTCTAGTAAATCAAAGTGTACGCGATGATGAGAGCTCTGAGAACTCGCTCAAAGGTATTTGTTGCATATTCCTCCTCTCGCACGTGATATTGGATCACTCACTCCCGAGCGGAGGCAGCGGACAACTCACTTGTTTTCCATTGGACATTGGATTGTGGAGTCAGACATTGAGAATATTGGGTTCATTCAAAGGAAATATAAACCTTTACAATTGATTCAGTGAAGGATAATAGATGGGTAGAATTAGTGGTGTATGGTGTTGTTTAATAATAAAAAAACGAGGAACATAATTTTATTCCTTAGATATCAGTCCAAATCCAGTCCATTGAATGATCAGTAGAATATGGAAACGTACGTATATAAATATTTCGATGAACGTCAGCTGAGAACCAAATAAGTGAAATAATTCTTTAAATTATGGACCAGAAGAACAGGGAAAATTCTCATTCTTATGAATAATTTTCATAAATCTACAATTGTTTACTTAGATTGATGTGCTGCAGTCATCATAAGTAATACAATACTATACTATATGGAGCGCAGCATATTAGGAGTTAGACTAATTGAAGCTGAAGTGAGACTGGTCTAACCAAGTCGCCCGAATGAAACCAAACCATTGAACATTAATTCAGACTCAGAACATTAATAATATTTTTAAAATAGGATCATATTTCACAATAAATACCCACCATTAAACAAACAGTCGTGCCTTATAACACTTGAGCCAAAAGGGCTAGTAACAGTCTGAGTTGTAGTTGTTGAATCATTTATCACCATCTGGCCCGAGTATCGCGGCCCGACGCCCCGCGGCGCGCCCGCGCGCGGCGCCGCCTCCTCCTACCAGTCACACTTACACTCACTCCTGACACATTCGTGACATCATTCGCTTTGGACTGAGTGATTAATTAATTTCAATACACAGTACTTGAACTTTCATCACGATCAAATCATTATTATACCTACTGCCTGTTCTCGAGGGGCGGATGTAATACGTATCCGCGTGTAATGGACGAATACAATAATATAATGGAACTTGACGAAAGATTCTCGACGAAGTCCGTAGTTCAGCGTCGCACGTGCGTCCCCAGTGTCCTGTGTACTTGCAAACGCATTTTCCCCGCAATGAGTCAGCGTCATCGCAGACATCGCTTATTTATCTCGCCGGCTCCTTATCATCTCGCACTTGATATAATTTTTATAAGAGAACAAAATACTCGTACGTGCCGACTCACTCCCCCCCTCCAGCCGAGCGCCCCGCACCCGCGCCTCGCCCCCGCGCTCGCCCGCGTTATCGGCCTTCCACTGACGCTTCCAAGATTAATGCCCCAACCGACGAGACAAAGACGACCCCACAATGCTACACAACCTAAAAATACCTATTACACTTACACACTATTGTACTAGAATTTGTATTGTGCGAAAGATAGAATACTTTCTGACTAAGGTCGACTTAGATTTGTTCGACTCCGGGTCTAATATAGAACAAAGGAGAGATAACAATAGGAGCCACTGTTGATGCTAACACAATTTCACCTAACGGACTGTGACCTCGCGCGGCGCCGCGGAGGACCGTTTGTGTGTGTCGGCGCTAGCGGGCACAGGTATCTTGGGGAAGTACAATACGTGAATATTTTCACTGTCAAACATGAATAAAATATTAAGCACAATTAGCCGGAGATAATCTTTGATATCCGGAGTGTTCTCCGCGGCCCGGAACGACCTTGCTCTCTAAATACTTGAAGAGTAAAAAAAAACTCGTAAAACAGAAGTCACCCTGACGGCCGCGGGGTGATCCCGGCTTAGCATAATCAGTGGGTTTTTCGTTTGTCTTCCTCTTTATGTCGCGGAGTGTGAGGGAGTAACTTTAAACGTGTTTGACAACGATGTAAGCGCGGACTCCTCGTGCAGTTGGTCGTTGATTTCAACAAAACTTTAATAGACGACTGAGTATTTCACTGAACTTCTACGTGGATGAAAACTTATAGTGATTCGGCGTTCACTGGTATTCATAACTCTTAAAACCTAAAGTCAGTTAATAAGTATTCAGCTGTATTTAATATTCGCTTTAATCTAAATACAGAATTTAGTTTTCTTTAGCATTGAGATACGGTGGTCAGGTACATTTATTAAAAGGTAAATTATCTGATATTACACCGTGTTGCATTCACTAGACTCGTGCTAAATTAACTTATTCTAATCCCAAACCAGCAAGCCAACAACCTTCTAACTGCGGTAGTGCGGCGCCGCCGCTCACAGCGAAACCTCATCACGTAGTGCCTAAATAAGTACTAAGCAAGTCGCTACTACTGATGGGTATAACCAACCCGCGCCATATTTAGTTAAGCTTTATTCCCTCATTCGCAGACCAACCAGCATTGCGAGACCCATCTCCCAAATACGTACAAAAGAGTTGACAGGTCAAGACAGTCGGCTGGCACGGTTCTTGTGATATTAAATCTGCGAGGCACTCTGCAGGTGCGCTGGGCGGGCGGGACTCATCTGGGGCGGAAACTAAATGGCGAAATCAACTTTCAACTAACAAAAGCCTCAGTGCACTTCTACGATGCATTTTTGTGTTCTTTAAATATTAATGTTAACAGTTAATCTTTTTATAAATACGCTTTTCTGCTTTTTGTTTGGTTGTGGGCTCCGCTTTGTGATTTAAATGTACAAGAATAAGTTTTATCGTATACTCGTAATATAAGTAGTTGAGCATAACGCTTCGTCAGAACGTATCAGCTTCCCTAGCAAAGCGCGTCAAGAAGGACACGACATAGAGCAAATACGCGCTGTGATTGGCTGCTATGTCACACATCGTGCGATTCAGCATGTTTCAAGCAATCGAAGTGCCTGGTATGTCTTGTCATGTCTTTCTTGGAGCGCTTTGTTAGGGGGGCAAGTCTGTAGTGCTGCACGTCTGTAGTTCACAATTCACCTTTTTTATCACTATGAACAAGCGTTTAACCACCATCCTGCCTGATGTTAAGCAGCATGTGGTCTACGATGGAGCACACTTGTTCATTACCTAGGTTGCGTGAGTACAAATAGAAAAACTTTATTAACATATTTTTCTAAATGTTCTCCACCAGTACCAATGCAAAGTTTCAGGCACCAGTTTTCAAAACACTATTTCCAGTCTGCCGCCCACACCGTTTCTACGGCCTTTTGACCACTGTCAACAATTCTTCTGGTGATTACTGATTCCTGTAAACAGTTTTTTTAGAAACAATCAATCACGCACCCGAGCAAAACACAAAGTGCAAGAAAAACATTGCAAGACACAATCGCCTGTAATGCGCTGTGAATTGCTTCTTTCAAGCGCTTCACCCACACTAAACGTGACATAACGACCAATCACATCGCGTATTTATTTTATGTTACGTCTTTCCGCGCTATCATTAGGATAGCAGGTGGGTGACCGATTAGCCCACAAAATTTGAGCCCGCGGGCTAAATTTACCAAATACGTCTTGTCTTCGTGGCCGACTCGGCCCACGGTACCCAAGTATCTTATATGAGGGACGCGAGTTCAGAGCCCAAAGGAAAAATAAATCGATAAAATTCGTGTTCTCCTTATGGGGTTAAAAAAAAATAACTTAGCCCACTGTACGAGCTATGAACGAATAGGTCGAGATGTCTACTCACAAATATGTTTAACGCGGGCTCAAATTTTGTCGGACAAAGCTGACCTCTGAATCCCTAAAAAGATGTATGTGAAGAGACAACAAGTAAACCAATATTTTCTGATTACCAGCGTGGAACATATCTTCTCACGAAAAGACGGCTGTGTGAAATATGGTAAACATTCGCCGATCCAATCTGTATAATATACTGAATCTCCTCGTATCTAATTCGCCTTTTTTGTTGAATTTGATTTGACAGTGCCAGTATTCGTTGCCTTTCTTCGTCTAATTCAAACAACCACACTCGAATTTACTACTTGAATGAACTGGCAATACGTCCTATCTAAACCGTCAGTATGATACGAGTTTGATTAGTATTACTATGACGGGCCCGTTGGTGTAGTGGTCAGCATGTCTGCCTCTGCTCCGTAGGGTCGTGGATTCGATTCCCACCGGCGACAGGTCCTTAGGTGATGAGCTTTTAAGCACTTGTTGGATGTGTCTGGTTTTATTTATATAAGTATATATTTAAATGAAAAAAAAAATATACTAGTAAATATATCTCGTTGTCTGATTTCTATAACACAAGTGCTTTAGCTACTAAACAAGGGATGAAGGAAATGTGTGTGTTGTTGTGAAATATTTATATTTTTATTTTATTTATGTTAGATAGTACTTTTTCTTTAAAAAAATGCATGAACTTTTAAGATCAGATAGGACCTGTTGCTAGTTCAAAGTCGAAATGTTGAGGTATATCATCATCATAATCATCAGCCGATATTAGTCCACTGCTGGACATAGGCCTCTCCAATTGCACGCCACTGTGATCTGTTTTCGGAGAGGTACATACAAAGGCTTTTTTCGGTTACAAATTTGATTTGAAAATCATAAACAATCATAGTTCGATGCGTTGCAGATTCGTTAGATATCCGACAGAGCATTTTCAATCTATCTCCGAGCGTATAGGCTTTATTTATTGGAGGGGAATTAAAAAAAGAACGAATGTACATAGTTTGCATTTAATAAATATTTTTCAGAAAAAAGAAATATATGCGGCCAGTGCCGGATCGGGCTTTTTAATTCTTTTCTGAGTATCTCAAACTACAAAATTATACACTTGTTTGCAAAAAATCGGGGTCATAATATAAAAATCAAACGACTTTTTGTCCCTACTTTCAAACCTCATAACTTTTGAGCCAATTATCCAATTGTCATTTAATACACATATTTTGAATATACGTGTTGTGCCCATTCACTTGTTACCCCACTTGAACATATTTACACAAGTAAAAAAACCGATATCGATCAAACATAGCTAAGAACACGTTCGATCAAATCAGCTTTCAAACAAAATATTTTATTGTATTATCTTCATTAGTTCGAGAGCATCATAATGTCACAGACAGACACGTCGAACTTATAACACACCTTGCGTCTGGGGGTTATTAATTATCAAAAGAGTGTACTTTCAATTTCGCTATTTTATTGTCTACAAAAGAGTTACTTTAACGCAACCAGCTCTCCTTAACTGCAAGATTCGTTGTGTACTTATATCATGTGTGACCGGACATTTTTACACACAAGTGTATTATTATTATTTATCATAAACTTCAATGAATCCTTCACTCTTGTAATGTCATATAAGTAATTTATCGCATGTTGTTATCACCAGGTCAGTCCTGACTCTCGGCGAATATTAATCATAAAGCGTTGATCGAAAGCGCTCTCGCAAATTTCATTCGTGACTCTTTGTCCGCGACATTGGGCAGATGAAGCGCAAATTCCTGGTTTTATTAAATAAATGTGAAACGAAGAGCGCTGCGGGACGCAACACGCCGCGGCCACGGCGCGCGCTCCGCGTCACAATATTTCCAAAGGCGGGAAACAAAAAGGCGGGCGGGAAGCGCATTCGTTACTTGACCATTCGGCGAAAACGTCATATTCCACCGGATTCGGAATTCGCCAGCAAAGATCGCTCGATATCCGCAGAAACTGGCCGCTGTAACAGAAACTAGAATGTGGAGCAAACATAGTTCGAATAGTTTCTTTATTCGCTCTCGATGGACGAATTTGTTTTTCAATTTTGCAGCATCGTCGAAATTTCCGAAGAATTTGTGGCAGCAGTAATTTTTATTATGAAATTTCTCGTTTATTTTCACTGATATATGCATACATCAGATTATTATTATTAAGTTAATATTGTGTTACCTCTGTGCTTTTCGTCGAATCACAGTATATGCTTGTTAGTGAGTGGACATTTCCGGGACTTGTTGCAGTCGGAGGTGACGTTGTTGCATTCGACGGAAAAGTTCCAGTTTCTTGAATAAAAATAATAGTACAATATTATAATGCACGAAATAGAAGTAGAAAAACAGTCACATGTTTCTGCAGCTAATTGTACAACGGTCCTCAACGATACCCAGTAAGATACATCTCATAGTAGTTACGTAGTTATCTGGGAAATTTGGCGGCAGCTAATATGGTCGGGTTTGAGAGCGGCACATTGTTGCGCGCTGGCGCGGAATGTGACCGGGGCTTCCCCGCCGCTGCCGCTGCCGCCGCTTCCACTAGTCATGCTTATTATTTGATAAACTGGGCCCTAATCGCGCCAACTTACCGGTTAACTCATTTGTCACTGAAGAATGGGCTACGCGAGAGCGAGCGTGTATCGATTTGCTCTTTTGTAAAGGATATGCTTCTAGCAAAACGGTGAATAGGGCAAGTAAGTGGAAAATGAATCGAAGCTTTATTTGAAATACATAAACTAAGAATGCCTTTTCTAATAGACTAAGTAGACTTTGTACAGACTAAGTGAGCTCCTCTCGTTTTAACGAGGACAAGTTTCCTCGACCGCTTACAGTGTCGTTTCAATTTCATAAAGATTTCAATTCACCGAAACGAAAATCCCATTAAAAATGTGCGAGAGTGGTCCGTAGAGCCGTGTTGATCCAATAAGCGACATTAAGTAAAAATCCTTCCTCATCGCCATAATGCGGCCGTTTGCCGTTAGCGGGCGGCGCCGCGGCCCGCGGACACCTCGCGCTACACAACCTTGAATCACGCGACCTCTCTTGCGAATACAGTTGGAGCAATACGAGATCAAGTGACCAGATGATCGGTTAACGTCAGACAAGTTTTTAGTATACCGCAGACCGATAAGTGCCGGAAGGGCCGCGCCGGAAACCTGCCCAGCAAGGTCACGTGGCTGCTTCATTTCAACGTGAAGATATTTCATGGTGACGCATCAAATTTACAAAATGTTTGTCTCAATTTTTCATCTTGCAGCCATGTGCCAGCTTTATATTTGGACTTTTGTGGGCGTGAATGCTTCAAAATTAATTTAAAACAGTATGTAATATTTAAACACCACTATTTAACATAGACAAATAAGTGTGTATTTGTCTGACATATTTTTTTTATTGGTAGAGTAGTTAATGAGTTCAATATGGCCATTTCACATCGGGGTGTCTTTAAGCAATCATAAAATCATTATATATTCTTTTTAAATGTTTAAAAATTGTCATTGCTAAATAGAAGATTATTAATCACTATATTAAATAACACCCACTATACCAATTCAATAATGTTTGATGCTATGTTTGATGCTCGACTACAAAGCCTAGAGCATCGCCGCAAGGTTGCGAGCTTATCTGTCTTCTATCGGGTGCATTTCGGAGAGTGTGCTACGGAGTTGCATAACCCCCATCGTGCTTCTACTAATGGACAACCAGGAGAACGACAAAACGTCATCCATACCAGATGGATATACCATTTACGCGAACCAAACGGTTTGCGTCTACTTTCATAGTGCGAACTGCCAGGATGTGGAATGTCTTGCCGGAGTCTGTATTTCCTGCGCATTAAAGTCTGGAGGTCTTCACGGAGATGGTCACTGGGTTAAAAAAAATCATACACAGCTTTATGACAGAGACAATAGACCATATTTGTATCCATAGGCACTTAGCACAGCACAGTTTAGCCATAAAGTTGTCAATGCAGCGAATTTCATCCAAGATATGTGTGTACACAGCTGTTTTTTACTCGGAGGGAAACGATAGAACAGATAGTTACCTGAAACGACACGTGAACAGTCTTTCAATGTTATATAATATTGTCGCTACCGCTACTTCCAAGCAGGAGGTGTTCTGCATCGTTCGTAAAGTGCAAACTTTCATGTTAATGTCGTCCTTCTACTGTTACACACTCTCGTCTGCAGCAGCTTTAGGTCGATAGTTGGCCCACATCAACTGCAGTGATAACATGTCAATAATGAGCGCCGGCGAGACACGGGACCGAGTCCGCCAGGAAACTGGGCTCGCCCGGACACATTGCCGGAAGGGACGAGAAGGAAGTTCCAAAAAGTAAATTATACAACCTTTTATCGCGCATTCTAACTTTTTTTTGTGAAGAGGGTTGTCAGTGTTTATTTTTGGGTGTGCGCGGGGTGAGGGTGGTACGTGTTCTTCAACGATACACCTGTCGCCAAATACAGAAATATCAAGTAGATAGACGTCGAGTTCGGCTGTCAACGCCAAAGTTGACGGCATTTATCTGTAAACGCGAGCCGCCCCTCCCCGCCCCCCGCCTGCCCCCCGCCTGCCCCCCGCCTCCGTCCCGCCGCACAACTATCGCGCTGCGTTGTCAAACTTCCAACGCGACGTTGCCAAGTTTTCTCGTTCGTCTCGTATTCGCGTCGAGTTGTGGTCAGTCCCGCTGTTGCCTTGATTAATATTCCGTTTCATGCCGGGTTCAAATAAAGGAGATTTATAACTATTATTCAACATCTGAGTAAGTTGATAAAAGTTACCGGGAGTAGACTTTCCTGTCCGAAATTGGCCCTTATGTCGTACTGAAGCTTAAAACTTTTAGGTAGGTAACGTTTTTTGGATGCTACCCAATAGTAATAGAGGTGGGCGTTATTTAGCTGCTCTATTAGCGATGTAATAAAAGTGAGTTTATTGGCTGCGACGTATGCCGCGACCAGCGCGCGCTGGCCCGAGCGGGCGAGGCGGGCGCGCGAGGCGGGCGCTCGCACCGGCCGCCGCCGCGCGCCGCCCGCGGAGACCGTTGGCCTCACAAACTGGCCTTCGGAGAGTGGGCGACAGGAAAGTTTGTGATTTATTGACACACTTACTCCATTCTAATAGTGGCAGGAGTACGATGCAGTAGGACGCCATCTTCGCGCTGAAATACTGCCTCGTAATAAAGACTTAGTGCGCAGTTTCGGCGCCTCAACAAATATCGGAAAATAACCACCGGAATTTACTACCTTCCTTCGACGCCCAATTTCGTGAGAGCGCTATTATGATTGAAAAATTACATTTCGGTGTCTGCAAGGCAATAAATGAAGTTGTTCGAGCTTATTTAGTAAATCTGGCGATTTAAAACTTGGTAATACGCGGCACACCTGTTTCAATATCAATTTGCAAACTCGACTTTGGCGGCGGAAGCTCGCGCCCGACGAAGCAAAGTTTTAAAACTTTCTCGTTGTGTGCGTCTCCCAGTGTCGCCGCTTGTGTGGCGCACCTCCGCGTGTGTGAGTGTGTGTCTGTGTGTGCGGGAGACGGTGTGTATGCGCTAATTAGTGACACGTCTGCCACTCTAATCAAGCCTAACTGTAGTACCGACGTACGTAAGATTTTTATAAATTACAGTCATTATTCAAACAAAACCCTAGATTTAGTATATGAGCATAACACAACGTACCTCTACCTAAATAAAAAAAACTAGAAATAATCAAAATATACATGCCTTTATTGCACGGCCTGGTGATCACTAAACTCACGGATTTTATTGCCTCCACTAAGATGTTACATTAAAACATATACCCACGAATAATCCCTAGTGATGTGACCATAACCACTCAGGTCACTAAGGAGGTAGGAGACATGTTTCCTAAAGGTTCTATCTTTCTTTACAAGGCAATTAAGACTCATATGCATAAAATGATCAGATTAGTTCTAACAATACATACTTCACGCCTTTTAATCCCAAAGTAGGGTAGGCAGAGGCACTTGCTAAGCGAATGCCCACAGTTCACCAAGCGTATGTAGTAGTTCTGACTACTTAAGAATATTTTAGCTTAAGTCTTTAGAAAACATTTTCTCGTAACATTCCTTTACATTATTAGAAAGATAATGGTTAGCATTGTGTTGTGGTAGTAACCGTAGTGTGGCAGTGGTTGCAAACAGTTCGCTGAAGGAGGGGGTAGCCGCGCGGGTCGCGTGCCGTGCGCCGTTTGCGCTGTCTCGTAATTGAATTAGTTGGCGACTAGTTGGCGACGCCTGGTTCCGCGGCCTGGACCCGCCACCAACAACGTACGGTTTCCTACTTGATATCGCCATTCGATCCAATATTACCAACTACTATGTAGCCGCACGTCATCACTGAAGCTAACAAAGCACATTCTGAGTAATTTGATAGAGTAAAGCGGACCTGATTTCAGAAACACATATCACTGTTATTAGACAAGTTCCAAGAACACTCTCTGGTGAATGTCTCGAATATGTGTAATTGTTAATAATGTAGGAGTTTTCGTCAGTGGCACAGTGTAGGTAGGTGGGTGGTGCGGCGATGCCGAGCCCCGCTCTTCTCTGTAATAGCTCACCAGTTCACATTCGAAAATGCCTAATGCGAGGTTCGTGACATCGACTTAATGAGAGTTTTAAACTATGAAGTTTCTGGCGGAAG
This sequence comes from Conopomorpha cramerella, assembly GCA_012932125.1. Classification (NCBI taxonomy): domain Eukaryota; kingdom Metazoa; phylum Arthropoda; class Insecta; order Lepidoptera; family Gracillariidae; genus Conopomorpha; species Conopomorpha cramerella. Next base: position 19,067 of record SJJU01006477.1, read on the forward strand.
GATTTCTTAACTTTCAGTGCTTTTATACACGAAAAGCTTTTTGAAGAAAACACGTTGAATGCTGTAAGTTGGTACTTGAATAACTTCGTTAACATATTTTTATTTTGCGGTTATGAAAATAATTAAGACTGCTTTGTTTTCCTTGAATACTCATGACATTAAGGTTTAAGAATCTATAATTATGACTAAAGCAAGCTAATTGTATGATACAGCAGAGATTTTTATATTGTTTGATATGATTACATACTGCAAACTGTACAAAGCTAAGACGTTCATTGAATTATCATTCTTTTTTTTTAATTATCATTAAGAACAAGCGTTTGACCACCATCCTGCCTGATGTTAAGCAGCAATGTGGTCTACGATGGAGCATACTTGTTCATTACAATTACAATAGGTACCTATTCACCCGCGACTTCAAAACCTTCAGACTGTACTGCGCAGGATACACAGACTCCTGCAAGTCATTCCACATCCTAGCGGTTCGCACTATGAAAGTAGACGCAAACCGTTTGGTTCGCGTAAATGGTAAATCCACCTGGTATGGATGACGTTTTGCCGTTCTCCTGGTTGTCCTGTTGTCCTAGTGTCCTATCATTCACTATGGTCTATGTAAATAATAATTTAACCTGCCTTAACAATTAACATGCGAAGTCGGTTTACAAATAACACTAAATAGTGCCTACATCTAGACACTACAGATTTTTTTTTCATCATTATGAACAAGCGTTTGACCACCATCCTGCCTGATGTTAAGCAGCGATGTGGTCTACGATGGAGCACACTTGTTCATTAGGTAGGTACCTATTCACCCGCGACTTGAAGACCTTCAGACTGTACTGCGCAGGAAACACAGACTCCG
>SJJU01006478.1:0-26391 GCA_012932125.1 Conopomorpha cramerella
TCTTCTGGATTGGTCTCCTACCTAATTCCCCATGCCTGTATCAATGACTTATCACCACATTTTGAATAAACTATGAATGAATTCAGTTTTTGTAAAATATATTCTTGATTGCAATCTTCTAAAATGTACTTCATCCCTAGACACTTTTGATGTGTGTATATAAAAATCAATGCCACGTTTCGTTGTAATGTTATAACTCCGGAACGGGTGGACCGATATCGCTAATTCTTTCTTTGTTGATGACAGCAGAAGGTTCTTATGAAAGAAAAAATGACATCCACTGCCGGGCACAGGCCACCCTAGATATTCAAATTAATAGTTAAGACAGGACAACGTCTGTCGAGTCCACTAGTTATGTATAATAGTTGTAACAGTGAATTTACATAATATATACATACAGATATATTTTCACTACCACGACCACTTTATTGATCTCAATTTTTATCATAATACCCTCTATGATCTTCCCCAAGTAACGCTGTCAAAATAGAAAAAATAAACCTCTTCATATTAAGTTACCGATCAGCTGATTGAGACTTTATAAGGAGGTATTTTGTTTTTCGTTTTTGACTTAGGCCTCCTTGGGGAAAGTTGTTTAATATCCCATGATATTGAGCGAGCTTCTCGAGCCAACGTTTTTGATTTAACGTTAGCGAGAGAAGATCGATAATTGACGACCTACTTGTATTTTTATGTAGTAGTTACTACCAGAGATGAGTGCACTGAAGCACAAACAGAACGCTTACGTGCACAAGAGATTCGTCATCGTGACCAATACCCTCCATGTACTGAAGAAAAACAAGCTAATTAAGAAAGCGCACAAAAGTCGATACATTTAGGCCAGAGCTAATTTCTATTCAGTGTAGGTTTGTAATGATAATTTCAAAACATGCGTTCCTACGTGACCGCTTTCTCTATACACGTTACGAGTACATCCACAGAGTCGTACCATTATGACTTTATGACAACCTCTTGGCATTTTGGCGCGTACACACACTGACACACATTAGGTACGTGTGTACATAACTACATATGTACATATGCTATGCATATTTTATCTAGACGACCTTTTTGGCGATATGAAGTTCGTCGCCAAACATGCATTAGAAATACTATAATAAGAAGTAAGAATCTCCACCAATTGAGTACCTAATTGAGCTGTAAGAATAGAAACAATTAGGTCCAACTCTTAAACTTTTAAAAGTTCCCAATTCCTTAGTCGTAAGAAATACCTCCAAACCTTACCAGTCATATGAATAAAAATCCTTAGTGAGCATAATTTGAAGAGCTCAGTAACTAAAACACTAGTACGCGCTATTTGACGTTTACTAATAACATATAAGAATAAATCTCCCATAATGTAACTACAATAACATGGGTTTACAAGACCGTAGTCCTTTATGATGGCATCTTGAGAATTTGACAGCTGCCACACCTAAAATACTGTTATAAATGTCCTCAAGACGAATTTATTCATAAAGACAATTAACGGAGCACTAAGCAAGGGTTTCTTAAGTTTTTATTAATACGTGTGTACATAATCAGCAGGCAACGAGCGTCGCTGCGGTCATCCAGCTGTGCCGGCGAACGCGCGCGTGTCTCTGCCGCCCCCCGGCGAGCTGGTGCCGGGCGCGCGGGCCACCTACACCTGTGACGACGGCTACGAGCTCTTCGGCGCTGAACACCGGGAGTGCACCCTCAGGGGTGAATGGACTGGCGAACCCCCATTCTGCGGTTAGTATTTCCATCTCAGTTACCTACATATATACCGCGACATTGTACACACGGTCACCTGACGCCTAACTAGGACGTTCTATGACGTCCTAGGTTCCCGGTGCCAGGGCAGTCCCTGGTACCGCCTATATATAGCCGGTATATACTTACATAAATACTTTTAAGCACACTAAAAATGCTCATCACTAAGACATTATGTCAATGGCGGGAATGATTCCCGGGAGCGTCGTCCTAGAGGTAGGTACACTAACCACTAAGTCCACCCGTGCCGTCAACTACTTATAAGATTAAGGTAATTGTAGGTAAAACACAAGATTCATCGAAAAGTATAAGGCTTTGTTCGCTTTAGCCCTCATTTTATTTTTCACTGTAACTCTTTTACACGCCACTTTAGCCCAGTATTCTGAAACTCCTCCCAAGCACGGATTTCCCATCAAATATCGTTTGTCCCATTCTAGCGTGTGTGTGTAAAAGAAACAAACTATGCTTAGCTTACCTGAGTACAGATTAATTATTCAGAATAAGGCCCAAAGGCACTGACAATTCGTAAATAAACTAGGAAAGAACAGCAATAAATCAATAACGTAAACTATTTTTAACTTTTGCGACAAATACCCGTTATTGATTCTAATAAGTAACGCAAGGTTTTCGATACTACCTTCCGGATGAAAATATGTTATGGAAATATATTTTTTTTGTGTAGCATGTGTTGTGTTCTACTGCTGGGCAAAAGCCTCCCCTCATTTCCTCCACTCATCACCCCGGCAGGTGTCCGTCACGCCATCTCCTCCTGGACCGGCTTCGCTTCCTGTGTCGGTCGGTGGGAACCCAAACGGTGACGATTTTCGCCCACCGGTTGGGGTCCATATGACTGACGTGACCGGCCCAGTGCCACTTCAGTTTAATGGAAATGTAGTTTCAATATTTTCCTTTGTTCGATATTTAGTACTTAGGTACACGTTAACATCGTCTAGTCCAGCGAAACGTCTAGCTAGACGAGACGAGAAACTATCGTTTGTAGTAAGTTTTGTTCATGTGATATTTTCAAAATAAGTCAATTGTTACGTACTGTTACTAGCCATAAAGACTTTGTTTTCTTCATAAGGTACATAATAGGTATCTAATACTATGACTAAATTATCATTAGAAAATAAACCCTTCGCTCTAGTACGATCAGCGTTTTGTCGTAACGTAACATTACGTAGCGAATGTACCTATAATATCATCTGTAGTTAACTATTCAGATAGCAATTTCGGAACGCAATTAGCGAACAGAGACATTCAACAGTTAGAATCTAATAATCTGAATTCTGCGAATTTGTCAGACGAGAGACGTCCTAGGCCTCCCGGCTATTTGTAATTACAAATTATCGATTTCCGATAGCTCTGGATACTCAGCCAACTCTAATGCAAATTAACATGTGAGCCAGCAACTCCTAATCATTTCCGGGGCTCAGCGCTTACTCGACGCGCTTATTAGCGAGGCCCAACCTGAGGGAATTAACTCTCTATCCTATTCACGTGCATCCGACTAGAAAGTCAAATCTAAGTATTTCCAAATTGAACGTGCAGTGTAATATGTAATTAGTTTGAGGTTACTCAATCACTGGCATAATTATATTATGTAGTCACTTTATATAGTTTGATATGTCATCCATCACCTTTACTGTTTGGTTAGGACAATATTGGTTAGGACAGCTTTGTGTAATGTGAGCAAGTGCCCTTGTTACGGACTAATTGGGGTTAGAAGCTTGGCTGAATGTTATGTAACATTTACTACCTAAACCGAAATTAAATCTGGCAAACACGGTTAGATAAGGTACATAAACACACACAAGTCCGTAATGTAATTTGCGTTGTAATACCAAACACATTGTACCTACCTACATTATTTAAACTAAGTTTTAGGTACTTTTCTCAAACAGCAGACAGACATCCAAAGCCTGATCAGTTTCGCTCCTTCGTTTACATGTTACATAAGTGTCTGAAGTTTGAATAACATACCCAAATAATTAAAAAAAAGTACTAAAATATTATATATACTGACAGAAGTCACCCTGAACACCGACTAGCGACATTTAAATAAGATGGGGATTTTTTTAGAAGTTTGGAAACGGAGAGTCATGGAAAAAGGCATCTATTTCGAGTATTTTAGGAAACGTATCATTGACAAAGCGTATAAATTTTATAGGTTTTGCCCTGATCGCCGTTTTTTCTACTTACCTATATGTTTTTATTTGTTGTCACAGGAACGAATGTGGCTTTCCGCAAGCCGGCGAACCAGTCGACGACGGTGCGCGGGGGCGGCGCCGCCAACGGCAACGACGGCGAGCGCACCACGGAGCACGACGGCAAGCGCTGCACGGAGACGCAGCGCGAGGCCTCGCCGTGGTGGCAGGTCGACCTGCTCAGGCACTACGCCGTCAAGGTCGTCAGAGTCACCACTCGGGGATGTTGCGGTACGTTCTACTCACATACAAACATCACAGCATCAGGTGACACTGTCATCTAAAGTACTACTTATATCCTGAAATATGGGTGCCAGAACCTGATATACTTACATATTTTTTTATAATACACACTTAGATAAAAATATAAAACACCTAGACGCACAACAGATGCTTCAGCTCATCAACTGCATTATGACGGTAGCGGGAAGCGAACCCAGAACTGTTACCCCAGATCACTTATCTATGTTTGTTATTTCTCTGTTAAATTGCAATGTCTGAGCTGTGTTACGCCTATTCTGTTGTTGTTAATGTAATGTTAGCTATGTGTTTACGATAGATATTTTATTAATATCTGATGGCAGGTCACCAACCACTGCGAGACCTGGAGATTCGAGTGGGGAACAGCAGCTCGGACCTACAGAGGAATCCACTCTGTGCATGGTTCCCAGGGACTATGGGTAAGTCATAGCTTGTATCATTCACTGCGTATCAAATACCTTCATTAGGTACGTTTTATAAGACTAAGACAGATATTTTTTGCCAAATTACCTACTTCAATCCTATGAATTGTAACTCAACTCTGCCAATGCCTGCGACAACTCTATCAAAGAGCACAAAACATTGATATCTCTCGCGTATGTAGAAACATTTAGTAGAGCACTCGCAGAAAAAAACATCACAATGTAGAAAATTAGTGGCGTTGTAATAATGTAATGCACTAGTTTCTGTCCCATATGATGGCTGCATACTTCGATGGGACCTATTGGCGCAATCGTAATTACACATATCAATTGGATTAAAACATCAACGAAGCATATGCGCAGCTATCTTAGCTATACACTTTGGACATAGGTGTGAGCTGGCTCTACGCTAGATTTTCTAGGAATTATGTGTCAGTGGAGAGTGGCTCGGGAGAGTTTCACCGCCGCCGTGCTGCCGGGCCTCCACCGGGCGCCGCCGCCGCGTCGCGCTAGTGGGGAGAGCATGGGAACGACTCACGATTTCTCTTCAAGCAATGCAGCAATATCAATCTAGCTAATTGAACGGCCGTCGTTAGCCACACTTGATTAGACTATACAATTGCTCAGCCGCCGCGGCGATGACAGCTAGCCGCATTTTCACTCTACACAAAAGTCGTAAAGTCATAAGCTAATCGCGCGAACGTCACACAGAATAATAATAAATTGTAATTGCCGCCAATAGAACATGGGCGGCGTTGTATCACACGTACAACATTTTTAAATGCGCCAACACAATGTTGGAATTCTTAATGATTAGTCTCCATATAATCATATTGTTGAGAACAATAGGTAAACAATACAAGTATTTGCTCCGGCCGCTACAGCGTGAGCCTCTAGTCACGCCTCTGATCATATTATGAAAGGAAAGGCTAAAACTCACAAACAAGGGCCTTGAAGAACAGCTTTACGTTAAGTATAAATATAAATGTGGGCAGGTATTTGTAGTAGTTGACCCGTAATAATCTTACCTACACTTGTTTTTATCAGTATCTGCTTACAATAGACGCTGCTTTATAATGAATCTAGTTCATTGATAGAGTCGTTCTAGTTTTGTATAGTGATAGAGTCGTTATAATTTTCCTAAGTAAATAGTAATAAGTAAAAGAATTCTTGAATGTCAGAACATTTTTCAACAACAAGTTTTTCAATAAACACGTTGCTTGCTTGGTAGCCTATTTCGTGACTTTCTTAGTTATGATAAAATACGTTTCATCAGTATTTACTGTCAGCCAAAGTATAAGTAGGTACTGGTATTTATTACCTACGTATAGCTAGCCACGGTGTACTTAAGCTACGGAGGTAGGCACGTATGATTCTATATGAAGTTGTCTTGCCGTTTACCGGCTTAAGTGTCCATGTCATGGTCAAAAGGTGTCTGCAGTTGTTGGTAACGAGCTGCGTTCACTGCTTTTTTATTAACATTACGAAGGTTTTAAGCAACAGCGGTTTTGCCCTGAGTCACAGTATTGGTTAGAATTTAACTGTAGGAAAATGTTTAAAAACGTTAAAAACGGACACTTTTTTCGTGAAGTAGGTAATACCGTAGTAAATCATATTTTTTATTTAAATTGAGCTACACCACTAAGGGCCTTACTAATAATGGCAGAATTGCTATTTCGAAGATACACAAAGCTCAACTTAACTTGTCAGTTGTATGTCAAATACGGAAGAACCAGTTCAAGTAGACCTGTAATAACCGTTGTATAAGGGACAACGCGTTTATTGGTAAGGGGGTAAGGGTCTTACTAATAATGACGGAATTGCTATTTCGAAGATACACAAAGCTCAACTTAACTTGTCAGTTGTATGTCAAACACGGAATAACCAGTTCTTGTAGACCTATAATAACCGTTGTATAAGTGATAACGCGTTTGTTGGTAAGGGGGTTATATTGTAAGGAAGATGATTGTTACTTTGCATTAAATAGATTCCAATGATATGCGCAAGATGGCTGGCAGATACTCGATGCCAAAAACAGATCACAGGCGTTGAATTGGAGAGGCTTATGTCCAGCAGTGGACGAATATGTCGAGTGTCGACAGCAAGTGATGATAATAATTTAGTACACACAAGCATGTTTAATACTTAAGTAGAAATCAATACATTTATTCGGACGACAACAGCTTATCTAGAGACTACACATATACAACTGTGGAAACAAACAGTGGAACTGGAACTCATATTGTATCCAATGAACTGTATACACAATGAGTTGAATGTGAAGCTGTTAAATGCCGCCCACTGTGTGTTCATACATACTTAAATCTATCATTATATTATTGAGATATATTTTCGGTACCTACATAAAAATGTACCTATTAAAACTGCTGCTACGGTTCGGATAGAAAAAAAACTATTTGAAATATTTCTTCGTAATTTTCAAATGCGGAAATGATTGTCGACGCGATAAAAAGAGCTTTATACTTTCTCAAGGCATTTAGGATATTCTCAATATTGAACGGATTTCCAAACGCAAGCGAATAACAATTTGCAAAAATCAAATAATACCTAGTTACTACAAACTTGAAACATAAAGCTTATATACATATATAAGCTTTATGTTTCAAGTTTGTCCAGGGCGCCCTGTCAAAACCAAATTCATAGGAAGCTTGATAAAATCCGAGAACTGAATAATGATGGCGTTTTCCGAAATCCATTAAGATTAGACAAGGCACAAACACAATGTACTTGTAGTTTTGTATTTTCTTTCTCTATAAAATCAACCGACAAAAAATATAGTGAAATCGTAAGAAAGTGTTTATTTTGGTAGTCGATAGCAACAATCATTTACGGCTATCATTCTCTGACCGAATCATCCATTTTACTTGCGAATAATTTGTTTTATAAGAATTTGGTTGTGTAAGAAGGGCTTGCATGGATATAACAATGAGTCGCCAATGATAACGAAAGCCTATTCTTTTTTTCTTTTCGATTCTACTATCATATTTTATTTATCGATCTCACTGTCTGGTAAACCCAGGTTCATAAATAATAACTTTAAAGAAAAAAGAACCGACTTCAACCACTATAATATGAAGACTTTTGTGGTTTTCTCATAGACGCCAATGTTGAAACTGAACCAAATTTAAATAGGATCAAACGGACTGCGCCAGCTTTCAAATAAAAAAAAGAATCATCCAAATCGATTCGCCCAGTCAAAAGTATTGAGTTAACAATCACAAAAAAGGATAGTGTCAATTTGAGAATCTTCTCCATTTTGGAAGTCGGTTAAAAATAAGGGACCCTGAAAGAAACTGATTTATGGAAGCCTCCATTTTAGCCGTTGTTAGACCTATGTGACATGTCTCCAATCGATCTGTCCACTTTGTCTACATTGTACCCATGTAAGTATGTACAAAACTGGTGCTTTTCTTTCAAAGGCTTTTCTTTAATCTTCGTACGACATTCCCGTTGTCGGGGACCAATAATTTGGTTTGTGAGTCAGTGTATGAATCAGGACGTTTATTTTTCTCTTCATGCGAACTTCCACTTTAATAATAATGAATCAACAAATATTTATTACGTGTGTAGCACGCTCAACGATTTCCATTAATTCAAAGAGCCATAAAAGCTATGTTTGCTCTATAAAAAGCTTCCAATATCGCAGTTTTATAAATTCAACGTAAATCAATCGCTGTGTATAAATCACTCGAGCACAGTAACCAGGTTACAGGCGTTAAATATTCTGGAATAAAGTCTGCTTCAAACGTCCACAACCGGAGCAAAGCTATAAAAATAAAAATATCACCAAAGTACTCAGACACGCATTGTGTCGAAAGAGGTGGCTCTGTACTGCTAATAAAATTACTCGTACAATAGTGAATCAAATGTTGTATTGGCAATTTCTACTGGTTGGATTACTTATTCTTGATATTACAAAACTGTAGTAGAAAGTATAAACATTTTTGTTACGAATACAAGATCACATAAAACCTTGTAGGTACGTAAATTATTATCTGAGTACGTACTCAGATAATTGCTTCCTAATCATTCACCAAGGGTTAACGTTAACTCATTTTGTAATTATATAGTTAACAAAATCATCACGTACAAAACAAATAAAAAATCTGGATTCACAGACGAACTAATCCTACAAAAACTCGTTGTAATTCGCCATTTCGCAAAACTAATTTATCTATTTATAGCCTACCATAATTGAGAGAGAAAGTAATTTCTCCTACAATATTGTATAACTGGCTGTCAAAGAATCATAATTGAAGTATGTAGACAACTTTATGAAAAGGGTAAAAACGAGGTAACGCATAAGATATTGCCCGTTTATCTGTAAAAGCAGCGAGCGCCGCCGCCGCCGCCAGCGCGCCTCCGGGCTGGAAAGCGGCGGCGGCGGCGGCGGTGACGGCGGCGCTTGCAAACAACTTGCACTTTCTACCAATCCGGTCCCATGATTTCTACTGTCAAAGTCGCAGTATCGCTCTCCAGTAATCACAACCCTTTATCGGATATACTCACTACAGATTTACTCATACCAATTTATATCTAACTATCAACCATGTCTCACTTCATAGAAACTGAACTCGGCGTTCTTAGTTTTCTAAAGTCTTGAGAAAGTGGTAAATCATTCACAGTATGCTAATTATCATAGTGGAAGTGCATAAAATTTGTGACCAAGAACGTAGCATGTACGCAAAGTTATTATAAAAGACTTGGTATAAATACGTATGCTAAATATGAGGTTGCATAAATATGGAATCTATTATTCAATTGTTGATTCCATATCTATCGGTACTAATATTAGAAATGCGAAAGTAACTCTGTCTGTATGTCTCGCTCTCACACCAAAATTATTCAACCAATTTAAATGAAATTTGGTATACAGTTAGTTCAGAGACTGAGAAAGGACATAGGCCACCTTTTATCACTATCCTGTGGGCGCCACTAAAAAGAGGGTATTATAGTTTGTATGAAGTACTGAAAGTAATCAAATGAAATTGCGGGGCGTTCACTCATTAATACTCGCATAACTGTTACTAAAAGCACTTTAATGTACATTGGCACATTTTGGCGCCTTTGTTAATTTTCTCTAACGAAAAATCCAATATTGAACTTCTTCAATATTTGCCCTTCGTAACTACTTCGGATACCCTTTGCCAAATGTTGTACAATATAAAAAGGGTTCTGCACTTATCGTCCGTCGACAGGCAATTACAGAAGCCCATCGAAGGCAGCGAAGCGCACTTCCGCCTGGCTCTGAGGGCCGAATCCAAGCGCCGTTACTAAATTGAACTCTGAACATACCACTTTTACCTACAGTCACGGGTGTAAATTGCTTAATAGTCCACAACATTGCGGTTGTGACTGTACAACATAGCGGAGAGACACTTTGAGCTCTACAATTCCAATCTTAGTTGCTCTGTATTTCTCATCAATATCTTGCTTTAACTAGTTCAGTTGTAAGAAGCGACGTCTAGATTCCAGTTCCGGCACTTTGTATACACCATTTTTGTACCTACTAGTATATTTTTTACTAACGATGGGTATTGTAATGGGACCGCGGCCGCCATTATTTCGCCGGCTATTGTCTCAAAAATGGTCAATTATGAGAACGGGTTACGGGTCATTGTTATTGTTTTAGACCATAAAATATTGTAATATCTAATTAATTTAAATTACAAACCATGAACTCTACTGTTATGTTAAAATTTAATTTTTTTTTGATTGCGCTTTTATGATCGCCTTAGTTGAGTAGGCATTTTTAAGTTCATTAAAAATCTAGCAATAGGTAGGTAACAATAACTTCACATAGCTGCTTATTAATACTAATCAAACGACTGCATTCCCATATAGGTAATTACTCTAGCATGTAATAGGTAATGATCGGCAATGACTCCATTCACACGGCCCATGTGATGTGATTACACGCCCAATAATTATGCTCATAACCAATTTTATGTTGGATCAATAAATACGATTTGCTAATATTGTATTTACATACAGATACCGTAGTATGAAAACATCTAAATATGTACGTAAACTCATACCTATAACATTATTCGTAAATGGGGCAAAATTCCTTTGCCCCATTTACGGATATGAAGAATATCCTAAATCCTAGGTCACTTATGGTTTGGCGCTTAGGTAAAAAGAAATACTGTAGTATAAGTTGGTTGCCCTGCTTCAGTCAATCTTTTTTCTCCAGACTGGGACGGAACGATTTTGCCTTCAATTTTATTCATTACTCGTGGCCGCCTTGCGATTTCATTCGCCAATTTTAGTAGTTCATACAAACTATAACACCCTCTACATGTATAGCGTGCGCGTCCCACAGGATCGGGATTAAAAGTATCGTATGTCTGTCCGTCTCCTAGGCTTACGCTACCTTCCCACCAATTTTCAGCCTAATTGGTTCAGCTGTTCTTTATTTATAAACTATCTATCATAACCTCCAGGGCCTGGGTCCAGCAGTATATGTCACTTTTTAAATAGAGAAATATAAACTATCCGATCTCTCAAATTGGACGAAATCACATATAAATGCCAACTTTTGTGAAGGTAGCCTTGGTGAAGAGTTCATTGGGAACAAACATCATGACACTGGATTTTATTTATTTATTTATTTCATTTAAACTTAATCTGTCATTACAGATATATTCCAATTCGATAGAGAAAGGCATTTAAAATATTATTCTAGTTAGTAATAAAATATATTTTTTTTTAAATAACACAAATCAAACTCAATAACTATTTACAAAACAAATAAGGGTACATTCACATATTAAGATAGTGTAACTAACACGACTTTCTTTTATAATATAGACATGATATTTTAATTTAATTACGATATTATAATTTTTACTTACGTAATCCGTACCTCTGTCTGATCAATGCCCTATATCGATGCCCAGTGTTCAACTTTTATCTTCATAATAATTTATTACATTTATCTTCTAAACCCTTCTAATTATAAAGAGGAAAGGTTTGATTTTTTGTTAGTTTGTTTGGATTGAATAGGCTATTAGGCTCCAAAACTACCGAAATAAGATTTAAAACAATCATTCACTTTTGGAAAGCTACATTATTCCTGAATAACAAAGCCCAAAATTCCCACCGGAACGAAAAAACAGCAACACCGTGCGGTACAGCTAAAAGCATAAATAAATAACAATCTCCAAAATGTATCTACTTATCTAACTTTCAAACGCCATAACGTAAATAAGATATTTTTTTTTAATTTTATTTCTATCAGGACAAGTTTTTTGCTGATATACTGACAAAATAGAAAAGTTAATCTCCACGGGACAGAGTAAACTGAGTTTTCCGCAATTGAAACTGCGGGACGTAAAGTACTTTTCTGTAAGTCCTTTTTTGCTTGTTTTCCGCATCAACAAGGTAACTCACGTACAAATTTGTTGTTGTTCAGACGAGGGTGTGACGAAGACATTCACGTGCGCACGGCCGCTGGTGGGCCAGCACGTGTTCCTGCAGCTCGTCGGTGTGGAGGGCTCCCTCTCACTCTGCGAGGTAGAGGTCTTCACCACTGAGGGTAAGTCATTTTTATCCTAAAGTGGAGCAGATAAATTGAAGCCCTTGCTCAGTAAATATCAAGTCACCAAGAGTAATAGAATTTGGTCCTATCTAAAAAAGCAACTAAATAAAAAGACTTGATGGCTCATTTACTGCAACAATGCGATATTCACAATATTTTGGTATTGTGAAAAGAATCTTACGTAATAGTAATAATATTGTTATTTCAATAGTGTCACATTTTGAGATACCGCGTTGTTGCAGTAAATGAGCGATATATTCGGAAGGTATTAAAATAGGTCGAAAGATATTTAACCTAATCCACACCCTTCTAAATCCTCCCAATTTTTTATTGCTAATTTAACTATATGGTATATATAAGTAGTCTAAGACACGATTGTTCTCTAACGAGCAAGAAATCAATCGCTAGTTTCGCTTTTCCAAAATGAATGGTGAATCAATTGTAACAACAATCAATTCACCTGTCTGAGCCTTGCTTCCGTTTATTAATATATGAGACAAGTGCTTAGCGCTGTAATTACTTCCACGTGCTTTTATTGCTCTATATTCTGAACGCGCCTGTCTACGTCTATGTAATTGTATCAACGAGTCTCCGCCATTCCCGTTACATGCCATCCAGACCGTCGTCAAAATCGTGTTACATAATAATTTAATAATATGAGTATCACGATCTGGCCCCTATTTCAAAAAATCGCAGCGACATTCAATTTTTCAATGACAATTCGGCATAGATTGCGGTCCACAGAAAGTAAAGCGTTAAAAACAATTATGTAGGACACGACACGCAATGGGCATTGAAATGCCTTTGTAGTTCACGAGTGTTGCGATCATGATTACTATTATTAAAATTATGAGACACAATGTGATGACGAACTACGTCACTGCCGTCTTTTGGAATGACTCATATTTTTTACAATCTCGTCTAGTAAAGTATACCTTACCCATTTTTTCCCCAATGAGTACGAATGGAACGGAAAAGTTAAACCTTTCGAAAACGCCCCCGCCCGACGTCGTTATCACAATAAAACTTTTATTGTATTAAGTTGTAAGTCCACGCGTTTTGTTACCCGCAGAGTTCTCAAACGACCGGTGTGCTCCCCCGGGCACCGCCGCCGACGTGGAGCTGGCTGCCTTCTCCAGGAACTGCTATGAGTTCAACGTGGCGAAGGGCGCCAAGTTCGAGGACGCTCGTGCGCAGTGCCGAGCTCACGGCGGGGACCTTATACATGGATTCCAAGTACGTCTCCTAAACTTTATTTTATTCACTTTAAATTTCACGCCTTTTAATCCCAAAGCGGGGTAGGCAGAGGCATTTGTTAAAAAAATGTACACGGTTAACCAAGCGTAAATATTATTCGATATTTATAAATATTTTAAGAAGCAACTAGATACGTTCCACTAGCGCAGTATAGGAAACAATTTTTAATGGTAATGGTACCGACAAACATATGACATTAACTTCGCTGTATTTTTGGCGGTTGAAGCTGTAATTTTTGGGTAATGGCGCGACCATTATACCTCTGCAATTCGGCATGTGGCCACAGCTGCATCGTAAATATTTAACACAGCAAAAGTGGAGAACTGTGCCGCAATCAACGACTTCGCCATTTACAAACACAACATTCTACATATTGAGGTTAGACGTAATTTTCAATACGTTGAAAGGATTTAGAGAGCTTTGAAACAACCTAGTGGGCCAGTCCACGCAGAGCTTCGTGGCGGTGGAGCCGGTCGCCTCTGCTAGCTTGCCAATACTACTGCTGGCTTTGATCACCGTGACTTTACGGCTTGCCGGATCTTTATAGACAACTCGCATGTAACTAACACTAAAAATAACGTTCCTGGATCACTATCAATAATATCGATCACGTCTAGATAAATACTTTATACATAGTAGGATCGAATGTTGTCAATAGTTAGTGAAATAATGCGATGATTTATGATACTTAGGTGATACTTGGTGGTACGAAATTAATTAAATTAATAAAATTTAATTGAGATCGGAATGTTATTTGAAGTTGGAGCAGTTAGGTATATAAGCAGAAAGGAAAAACAAGTTACTATTACTACTACTAGCCCTACTTAAGTAAACCTTATAATGCAGGGAGCGACATCCAGCTTCCTCCTGCAAGAGTTAGAGAGGCGCAAGGCGCAGTTGAAGACTCAGCTGGTGTGGATCGGAGCGCAGAAGGAACCGGGACTCACCTCACGTTTATGGAAATGGGTTGATGGTAAGTAGTATAACTAGAGATTGCATTCATCATTTCAAAAATTCTATTGTTATTAGTGATATAGGTTCAGTTTTTCAATTGAATCAATTAATATGTATACCTAACTCGTGGACATCCCGTAGTTTCAGTATTTCATCCAAACTAAAACACTCTCTATATAGCGTCACGTACTACAGGATTGGGGTAAAAAATCCTATGTAATCATCCTGGTCCTAAGTTTCCTCCCCACCAATTTTCAACCTAATCGGTTCAGGCGTTCTAGATTCAATAGTGTAACAAACACGACTTTCTCTTTTCTTATATAGATATGAATACAGGACACGCCTCGTAGCCAATTAAGAACTAAGCTTAACATGTAGCTATCATTGATACCTACATCTCATCAGGAGGGTGTATCGTGATGGGTGGTGAACCAAACGCCACCAGAGTCTACACACATTTCGATACGCAGGTTTCCTCACGATCATTTCCTTCACTACGGTGAAGATATAATAGGACCATGCCAATAATCGCCACGCTTGGCAGGTGGGTTGGCGAGCGCAGTACTGTTGTGGTTTAACTCACAGAAAGCGCTGCTGCCCGTCCTCTGGAGAGTGTCCGCGGACCCATTACAGGACAAGTTGTGTTTGAATGGTCACACATGTACTCTATTCGCCGTCACCACAAGGCTGCTCATCTTCGACACAGATTTCTAAATAGAATATTTTGAATATTACAGGTGAGACGGTCTCCCGTCCGTCGTGGGGCAAAGATCAACCGAACAATTACAATGGAGAGCAAAACTGCGTGGTTCTGGACGGCGGCCGCTCGTGGCTCTGGAACGATGTCGGCTGCAACCTCGACTACCTGCACTGGATCTGCCAGTACCGTGAGTGTCTCCTCCATAGGTACATATCCATCTCCAATACGAACTGATGCAAGGCGACTGTGAGCTACCAGAGATGCAACGCGAAATATCTCCGTCTGTATATATCAGCTACTGCGGTTTACGAATTGTATCAGTTATGTAAATTGTTATTTTATACCACAGTTTCGGATATTGGTTGTTATAATATCAATGACGATTAAGTAATTTTAAGTAGAGATGATCAAACATTTAAAATCTAATAAACCTAATAAGCAAGATTTTTTTTTAATTACTTTACCGATTTAATCACGGATAGTAATTATTGCGAAATTGATTTGTTTGAATTGGACCGAGTTAATTTGTGGTCGCAGATTGTAACCATCAACTGTAGTCATAAGCTGTTGCTTTTGTTGTGTATCTGTCTATCTGTCGCTGGCACCTATCACCAAGTTTCCTAATTTGGAATCAAAATATTAATCAAAATGTACCTTGATAACTTTAATAAACTGCAAGCGAAATATTATATAAATGCGCACCTGCATCGTAAAGCGATTATTTTTATAAAGTAAAATAAATGTAGGTATGCTCACTGTCGCGAAATCTCTGCTATTGCTTTTGCGGATAATGAAAAGGCCAACTGCCCGCTGAGCCCCATCAACGAGTGACTCCACTAATAACCCTAGCTGGTTGTCACTATAAACTGTCCCTTTAATAAAGCTGTGTCACGGTGCAATTTAACGTTGTAAGTGGATTGATTCTCGGCTATTGTTATTTTCAATACTTAGCGCATTGAAGCGTAAAGGAGGTTGACGAAAATGTATGTCGATGTTACCCTCATCTGCAAGCTCTGTGGGTGGTGCGAATTCAGTAATTTTGTTAGATGTGTCGCACGCGTTCCGTGACGATGCGGTGGCGGCGGCGAGTACGTGATGCGGCCGTGTGTCGGCAGGTCGGAGAGAGCTGAGGTCACTGGCACATTTTCGCATGACTTACCACCAATTACGTGATCAAACTGACGATTTTTATCTACAATTGCCTTTTGTTACTAAGGGCAGGCGATGCTTCATTGAATGGCGTAGGTACGAGTGTAAACCGCTCCTGCGATTCAAAGTACTGATAAAAGTATAGGACCTCTCCGCCAACGATGCGACCTCGGTGCGGCTGCGAATAATTTATAATTACGTCACAATTATTATTGTTCTGCCTATTAGCATAATTATTTTGCAGTTTAACACGTATTATATTTTTTGTTTCCGTGACAACACGACGCGTACAACGAATCACTATATAATATACCGTGAATTTAGTATAATCCGTTTTTTTTTTTTTAATTTACACAAACTTACCTATATGTATATGTACGACAGTGCCACCGTCGTGCGGTAGTCCAGACCGGCTGGCCAACACCACGATCGAGGGCGACGACTACAAGGTGGGCGCCGCGGTGCGCTACCGCTGCCCCGAGGGTCACCGGCTGCTGGGCGACGCGCAGCGCACCTGTAACCCCGACGGGTTCTGGTCCGGCAACGCGCCCTCATGCAAATGTAAGTTCGTGCTAGACACGTATCGCACTATGTATGTCGTGGGTGAGTTAGATATACCGTTTGAAACGAGGCCTACTGTTTCTGTAGGCCATATTGGGGACATTTTACAAGATATCTGGAAGAAGAAAAAATTTGACACCTTCTTTAAAAAATCACAATGAGGTTATTGAATTCATTGGACATTGAGACACCCACAGAAATGCACACCAAAATAAACATCGGGTTAAAAGGGACCCGTATTTCCGACTCACCTGTACATGGTCCACCTCTGTCAACTGTTAACCCTTTACCAGACAGAGGGCATATAGATCCCACCTAATTTTGATCCTTAGTCCGTTGAAATACAGTCTAAAATCATTAATTTCAACAAACCTTCTGCCTGTTAAAGGGTTAAAAAAACGTAAAAGATACCATCACATTATTGTATCCCCCATTTTAAGCTTCGGCCAATTCTTACTGAAATAAAAGTCCTCTTTGATAGGAATATTTTAATCGTACTTGAAAACTCGGCGAACGTTATACTGACACAAATATTTTCAAACCTTACTTTGGTAAGATTGCAGGATAATTGAGAACCAATTATAATATTAGTACAGTAATTAGTAAAATTCTAACACGATAACATGACCACACACACGGCATAACAAAAGGTTAATTAAACGATGTTAGTACCTACTGTTAAGTTGCATCAATGCATTAAATTACTAAGTAACACTGTACATAATTTTTTTTATAACTTAGCTATAATTTTAAACTTTCTTTTTACTAACTTTTATTTGTATGTATCTTATTGGCTTTCCAAGTAGCATAAATAAAATATATTGTTGTTCAGACGTAAACTGCGGAGGCCTCCCGCCGGTGCAAGACGGCGAGGTGTCGCTGGTGGACGGGCGCAGCACGCACGGGGCGCGCGCCGTGTACGCGTGCCGCGCCAACCACACGCTGGTGGGCTCGGCGGAGCGGCGCTGCGGCGACGACGCCCGCTGGGACGGCGCCGCGCCGCGCTGCCTCTTCGACTGGTGCCCCGACCCGCCGCCCGTCGCCGGCGCCGCCGTCGCGCTCGCCGGACACAAGGCCGGCGACCTCGCCACTTACACCTGCCAGAACGGATTCATACTGTTCGGTGCGCCGGTACGTGTTGACGGAGCGAAGTGCACGTTTTTCGAGTTTTTTTTAACTACATATTTTGTTTTATGAGTATTCTTTTGAGTGAATTTAGAAATAACTTGTTTTGAATTAGTTTATGTAAAGACATAAGTAAGTAAGTAGGTACTGATCTGTTTAACAATAGCTGTTTGTCTAAATAATGGCAGAGATGTTTGTGACCTATCTGGATCGAGCGCAAGTGCAAATCGATTCTGATTGCCTACCCCTCTTATCTCCAAGTGGTGTGTAAGCTTAAGCAATAACCGAAACCAGCCATGGTTTCCCTAACCATTAACCAAAATTTGATAAGAATAGAACCTATTTCATAATATCGAATCAATCCTCACAGAGTGTGACGTGCACATTGGGCGGGTCGTGGTCAGGCACTCCGCCTCAGTGCAAGTACGTGGACTGCGGCACACCGGCGCAGGTGCACAAGGGCTCCTTCCGGCTGCTGAACGGCACCACCACGTTCGGCTCCGTGGCCAGCTTCGACTGCGAACAAGACTACTGGCTCGCCGGCGCCGAGACTCTGGTCTGCAACCGAGACGGGAAATGGTCACATGACATACCGTCTTGCGAATGTGAGTATCAGTACTGAATGGCCCCAGCGTGTTCGTATTATAAAATATACATATACATAATGTACACTTATGTATCCGTATTATGAATTAACTTTAAAAGCTTTGTTTAATTTATAAACTCAACATTTGTCGAATAAGTTAATGCAATAGCACAATTCGGGTCCGCGATATAGACCAAAACGTGAATATTGTTGTTTTATATAATTGTTGTATATTAATGGAATAGTATGTACGGGGATTGTATGTATGTAGCCTAGTCTCATTATACGCACATTACACAAACACATTAAAGGTAACTACTTAGTTGAATAAACCTAATAACGATAATTGGCCATCACCAAAAACCCATTTCACAGTCCAAATATCAATTAGGTCACCTTAGCGCCGCTGGTTAGAAATGGGCGAATATCGTCAAATTTAACGAACGTAAATCCTCATATAGTATTTGAACCTTTACCTTATATCTACTAACATGTTATGGACAACTGTCTTATGGATATATAAAAACAAATAATAATGATCTGATAAGCTTCTTTGATACATCTTTTATGAATCTACGCTGTAGAGGTTAGGTACCTACTTGTGTGGTGTGGGAAGGTCTAGGACATGCTACTAGGCGTATACCAATGGTCTCTTTTTAACCGACTACAAAAAAGGAGGAGGTTCTCAATTCGTCTGTACTTTTTTATTTTTTTATGTTTGTTACCTCAGAACTTTGGCCTGGGTGAACCGATTTGGATGTTTTTTTTATTTTTTAAGTTCCGACAATAGTATCCATGAGAAAACCACATACATATATGTCAAATTTTACTGGTTGAAGTCGGTTCTTTTTTGTTTAAGTTATTCAAAGCCTACAACGCAAGGCTCATGCGGTGAAACCGGCATACCACAAGGCGTGCAAACCCTAAAACGTGTTTGGATATAACACCTTTGGTGAACCGTGGGTATATGCTTAGCAAGTGCCTTTGCCTACCCCGCTTTGGCTATACCATGCTTAAAGTGTATTTTAATCTGTGCTTCGGTCACTTACACAAAGACATTTACAAGTTCACTGGTACTGATTATTCTTAGCTGCAGCTTAGCTTAGGTATATCTTCAGGATAGTTATACCGAGTATAAAAGGATGCCGGCCAATGGTAGTACGAGAATTAGAAAAAATAGTTTTTTTTTGCCTCGGGAGATGACACTTTGTATGGAGATGAAAAAAAATATTTCATTTCCTTATAGTAAAAGTTGACGCCATAGTAAAAGTTGTTAACATTGACGAGCCCAAAACGTTATTAAGACCGAATGGTCAATATTAATAACACTTAAGTATTATATGAATCTACAATTATGATTAGCCTACCCCGCTTTGGGATTAAGAAGCGTGAAATATTGATTGATTTATTATCTGTGTCCAGTGATAACGTGCCAGCAGCCGGAGGTGCCGGCGGGCGGGTACATGGAGGCGTACGACTACAACGTGCACTCCACCATAGAGTTCCACTGCGAGGCCGGACACCAGCTGGTGGGCGAGCGCTCCCTTGTCTGCCAACCCGACGGCGAGTGGTCCGGGGATTCGCCAAAATGTGAATGTAAGTTGCTACCGACCTTTTTATTCAATAGGTTTTTACTGGTTTATACTATTGATTTATCCCTAATGAAAGCAGTTAACTCTTATTTCCCATTTTATCACTTCATTTTCAGCTTTTTCAGCTATGCTAAATATACTTTTTGTAAAATTATATATTCAAACTCTAGTGTTTAAAATATTATTACGGTATATCC
This sequence comes from Conopomorpha cramerella, assembly GCA_012932125.1. Classification (NCBI taxonomy): domain Eukaryota; kingdom Metazoa; phylum Arthropoda; class Insecta; order Lepidoptera; family Gracillariidae; genus Conopomorpha; species Conopomorpha cramerella. The sequence continues at coordinate 20,331 of SJJU01006478.1, forward strand.
ACACCTCTGCTCCTATATTAATCTGTCCCTGTTATATCATTGATGCAATTAGCTACTGGCTCTAGTTGTATGACTATTGCATATGCGATGACGACCGCTTGTTAGTATCAGTATTAGGTACCACCTACCATAATTCAATTAAAACTTATTTTGTACTAGCTGTCCCGGAAAACGTTTGTTTTGCTATAGGAAGTCGCCTTTGTACCTCGTTTTTAACGTTTTTTGGATGAAATACATCTTTTAAACCTTCCCTGGACTTCCGCGAATGATTCAAGACCAAAATAAGCCAAATCAATCTAGCCGTTCTAGAGTTTTAGCGAGACTAACGAACAGCAATTCATTTTTATATATAAGAAGATGTAAGCAGTGCCCCAGCTAGCTCTGTCTGCCACAGTAGGGAAATGCTTTCTATAAATTAACATTCTTAATGGATATTTCAGACGTGGACTGCGGCAAGCTGCCGCCGCTGCCGTACGGCACCGCGGAGCTGCTGAACGGCACCACGCACCTCGGCAGCGTCATCCAGTACTCGTGCACCACCAACTACAGGCTGGTGGGGCCGGTGCGCCGCGTCTGCACCGACGACCACCAGTGGAGCGACTCCTCGCCTAGGTGTGAAGGTCAGTGATGTTTGTCAGTCCTAAATATATACATACTTACACACATACGTATACTTCACGCCCGTTACCCAGTGGGGCCACCTCAATTGAAGATATTTAAAAAATACAGGTATATACGTAGTATTTTTTTGTCTATTTTTATATGCAGTAATAAAAATAACACCCAAAAAAGAATTTAATATCGTCAATCTTAAAGTATCCATATAAATATCTCTAGTAGGTAATATTGTGAAACGTGCTATTCAAAATTGCAAACGCTTAATTATGTTGTGATTAATTTACCCAAAACCAGTACCAATTTATGATCCTCTAACTTGGTTTTTTTTTCGAAGGGGAGGATTTCGAAATTATTTATTTATTACCAAATGTAGTGATATGTAGTAGTAGATTCCACTTATAATATGATTTTCCGTCCGATTTATTTGAAGATATATTGGGAAGGTCTATCGGTTAACGTCCCTCGCGTGATGTGATGAGTAAAAGCCCAGTGCCTACTTCAATTCCACTAATGATTGTTGGTTGTCAACAGAGATCCGTTGCCCGGAGCCAGTGGTAGCCGAGAACAGCATCGTGTCGGTGACTGGCAATGACCGCATGCACGGACGCACGCTGATCCGCACAGCGAGCTCGCCGGCGCCCGGGAACACGTACCGCATCGGCGCGCTGCTCAAGTACCGCTGCGAGCGCGGCTACAAGGTGCTGGGCGAGAGCCTCTCCACCTGCGAGGATAATGGGCTCTGGAGCGGCGTCACACCTAAATGCCAATGTAAGCAGGCTTTTCATTTACCTCCAAATACAGGTGTCACACTGAATTCACGTCATCGTCTAATCAATAGGTAGTTTGAGAAAGATTTTTCTGATGAAAACGTGCGTCGATTATATTGTGCACTTATATAGAAGACATTGCAAGAAGTTTCCATGTTTTCCCCAAGGATATTTGTTTAATGAAACACAGATGTGTGATATGTAATATATTTACTACAAATATATTTTCTTAGTGTGAATAATCTATAATCGAAAAGCAGAAAGACTATATTTATACTGGTCCGTCCCCCAGACGTGGACTGCGGGCAGCCAGGTCAGCTGGAGCACGGCAAGGTGACGCTGGCGACCAACGCGACGTACCACGGCGCTGCGGCGCTGTACGAGTGTGACGAGCACTGGCGACTCGACGGCGTGTCCCGGCGTCTCTGCCAGGACGACGCCACGTGGAGCGCGGAACCACCCGTTTGCAGAGGTAATATTTAGGGAGCAATTTACTTTTATTTAAAGACACTATAAATATGCGTTTGACCATCATCCTGCCTCGATATTTTTGTTCTTATGTCACTTAACGAATAGAGTGATATGTAATAAATTCCACTTGTAATATGATTTCCCGTCCGATTTATTTGGAGATCTTTTCTTTGAGAAGACACATCATGGAACATGGTAGGTACAATAGGCTCTGACTGAGCACCAGCATGACAGACAATCGACAATCTATCGATTTCTAAGAGTCGTGCTTTGTAAAAACCATTCTAAATCACATTTTAACTGCTCAGTAACAGGTATGCCTAACTGCGAATAACATTTCCGAAAACACTGAAGAGTAATTCCGAATTCTCTGCTCACAAAAATCATCATGAACGTAAATGTTTGTGCAGAAATCACGTGCCCGGATCCATCGCAGCAAATCGTAGACAGTGTGGGTCTGATAGCGGTGGCGTCGACGCGCGGCGTGGGCGGCGAGGCGCTGTACCGCTGCGAGCGCGGGTACTCGCTGCGCGGCAACGACTCGCGCCGCTGTCTGCCCAAGGGCCAGTGGGCCGGGAATCCACCTGTCTGCATACGTAAGTACTCCAAATACCGGTATACGATTAGGGCTTATCATCGTCATCATCATCAGACACATGATGTCTACTGCTAGTAGTAAATAATCGCCACGCTCCTCTGGAGTTTCCGCGCTCGCCGCTTACGACGCCCAAGGCGGGAAAAGTTGGGCTGGGGTGGTGACACATGTATTCTATTCGCCGTCACTACACGGCGATTAGGGTTACAACTAACCTAACTATAATGGTGCCATACATAATGTTCTCTCAATCGTAAATTATCTCATTGGCTGAGGATTTAATGTTTATTCGATTGTAATGAATAAAACACTTCCATTGACGTTATCTGCCACCTAAGATCACATTCTGAAACAATGTAACTTACAACTTGAGCCCCAGGCCATCGGACGAGCTGCAGCATCCCTATAGTCTTTATGTTCAGCTCAGACTATGCAATGTTTTGGTAAATTATTACATGATACCTCTCTTCCAGCAATTGACTGCAAATCCCCGGGCACCATTGAGAACGGACGCATCATAGTGTCGAACACATCGACGCTGTTCGGCAGCTCGATAGAGTACCACTGCCTGCCGCAGTTCCAGCGCGTGGGACCCTTCCTCCGCAAGTGCATGGAGGACGGCCAGTGGTCGGGCGAAGAGCCCCGCTGCGAGCTGGTGACGCACGAGGCGGACTCGGGCGCGCTGCCGCTCAGCGTCGGCGTGGGATGCGGCGTCGTGCTCTTCCTACTCATGTTGCTTGGAGTCATTTACTTGAGACTGTAAGTGTGCTCTCTACATTTCATTGTTTGATTCCATTACGACCATAATCCCTAACGAGCTATAAAATAAATCTAACTATCTTGCGAGGTCGGCCTGAGAGTAATTTTAGAGCAACTTGAAGGGTGATATTACAGATAAAAAGATACAGATTATCTGGTCACTGAACTATACTTAGTTATTTACTTAGGGTACGCCGATATACATTTAAAGTTTGTTCTCAATTCGACGAACGATTTGACACTTCGTATCATGTACGAATAATTATATTTTTCGAAAAATACAGGTACATAATGTATGATGAATGATGATTTTCAATTTGTTCATTTCATTCGGAATTAGTATTCAATGAAATTACAGATAATCCGGTAACATTATTTCGCAAAATAACAGTGCGATCAGTCAAATAATTCGTTGAATCAATAATGAAATTGCTATATCATTGCTATAGCTAGTCAGTAGACCAGCATGTTGATATCAATCCAAATACGTACATAATACAGATATAGAAAACCCCATTTGCACATTCAGAAATATTGAATGTAAATGATGTACTAGTACACAATATCAATGGAAGTTAATATTAACAGGCGCAAAGCGACGCCTGTGAAGAACACGGAGAACATCGAGGGCGCGGAACGCAAGGAAGACGCGAGCGCAGCGGTCATGAGCTACGCGACGCTGCACGACTCGGGCCGGCACGTGTACGACCGCGTCACGGACAACGTGTACGACTCGCCGTACGCCGAGCACGTGGCGGACAACGCGGCGTACGGCCGGGACACCGACTCGCCGTACGAGCCCGAGCCCACCGCGCGCGGCGCCGTCATCACCATCAACGGGGTCGCCGTGCGCTAAGACACACCATCACAACGAAAAAAAGCGCATTAATTAATTACACTCTGACAGTACTTTGAAATTATTAGATTTATCAAAGTTGAATTTCCAATCCAACACTAAGGAAATATAATCGACATACAAGGGAAAGTAGAAGTCTTTAATGTTTATTCCCTCATGTAATGTACTAGTATAAGCGACCAAGTGATATGATGTCGATTACGCTACTTTGGTAGGTATGTTCGTGTCGTAACCATGCGGAGTGCGGCGAGACGCGCGGGAGACGCCCCGAGACGCGCCGGCAATAGCGCCGGCACCCAGCCCCGGCGGCGTCTCCCTCGGAAGTCAACATGACTTGCGTATAGTGGTTACCATTGAGCAACAAGTGTTCAAATTGATATATTAGTATTATTTTAGAGAGTAGCTCATGTTGAAGTCAACGACATCGCGTGTGGCAGTAATCACCAACAACCCTTACTAGGTAATGGACCAAAGATGTAAATGTGTTGGACTAAACAACTTAAAATATCTTATTTATTGCTACTAAGGTAGGAGACAATAAAAAAATGCAACGAAAATATTTTCTTAAATACAATTCTAACAATTGCTCTTTGTATTGGATACATTTGATTGTCTAGATATGTAGGTTTAGATTCTTTAGGTGATTTATTAACGACATTGATGCCAAAATAATAAATATCTGTTTGCCTTCTCTTCACCTTTATGTTACGTAGCTTCATAAAATTGTGAGTTAAATGTTTGTTCCTCATTAAATTAGATCATTTATAATTGGACAATGCTATTCGATAATATTTGTATAAGTTCACTAATATAACCCTGTGCCTTGTTCTTCACACTTTTTTGTACATATAATGTTTTTTTAGATAATTAGTTATCGTATAGTTAGATGTTTTAGACTATAAGTTCAAATTATGCGTTATGCTAAAGTCCACTGCCATTATTTGCTATTATGAAACATGATACACTTATCGATTATCGACGACTATAGACATGGCTCGTGTGTAAGACAGTCTAGCTTGAGTAGAGCAGGGTGGGCGCATCGTATTTTTTATTTGGCACATATTTACTGGGTCTGGATTTACTTTATGTTACACCTTGCAAATCGCCAGACCTGTTACCGCGAAGTGAATTATGAATGAATTTCACTCCAGAATCGGGAGAGAGACGCCTTTGCTTTGCAATGGGAAAGTAGTGGCTCGCAATAATAATAATTCAGTCCAAAATAAACGAACTTCCTCGGGGTAAGAGATTGAAATAACCTCGAATCGCAAAGAGAAATCGTCGCGTCGCATACACTCATTGGAGGCAGACGTGACGCCATGTGTGCCGCGATTCAGTGGGCAAACTATCCACGTACGCGCACGTAGCAAATGCCCATGCGCAAGAAGGTAGCTTGCGCCGAGACTACGTTCATTCTAACAACAAACTTCACTGCCTTCATTCACCTTCATCATTAGATATTTAAGTGGTCATATTCTCTCACTCCCTACTAATATTGTACAAATTTTTTTTTTCATGTTCAGATGTGATCGATGTCCATTTATCTTTTGTAACTTTACTTAGTAATTGTATTTATAGTCTTTAAGAAATTATTGTTGAATAAAGTTTTATACCACATAATATGGCTGAAGTTATTTTTTAACGTAACGTACGTACAGGAAATAGACCAAATCAAAACAAAGTCGCTGCCTGCTGTCTGTCATGCATAGGTATAATAGCAGAGAAACACTTAATAATATTATATAATATATTGGCAAAACAATATTTGCAGGGTCTGCCAGTTTCTTAATAAATTGATAATATATTATCAATTTAATAAATTAATAGTAGCTGTGGTTCAGTTGGTCGGATCCTTGATTTGTAACCAGGAGCGAGTTCGAGTCCGGCTATTGGACGTGTACCCATGGGATTCTTTTTAGAGCCTATGTGCGCAACGCAACGCTCGTACGGTGAAGGACAACATCGTGATGAAACCCGCACACCACAAGGTGTGTG